>CAXBUJ010000042.1:0-26965 GCA_963978905.1 Trichostrongylus colubriformis | reverse complement strand
TTGCTAATCAGTCTTTGCTCTTCAGGGTGAATACGTTCCGATATGAGATGATTTTTCAATAAATCTCATAACACCAATAGCACCACCGAGCTTTTTTCCCGATTTCAAGTTCCTCGATTCAGTCCTTTTATACTCGGCAATGTCTATTGCGACGAGCTATTTTTGTAACTTGTGACCCAGTCCTGTTCCCCCTGATTTCATTTTTCATTTTTTTTCAAAACAGCGATTAAAATAGCAAACGAACACACAAAAAAAACTTATAGATTCATAGCTTTTGTGGCTTAATCCAAAAGAAAGTAGAGAAAACGCCGTCGAAAGCAACCTTAAGAGTACTCACAATGCAGAAATCACAATGCTTCGATTTTCAGCGCATGGAATGCCGGTGGGCAATTTTTTGGCGAGCGTTTTTCGGACGGAAGCTTTGTAAATCCGTGAAAAGAAAGTTCGTTAGGGGAGAGGCGTGGGTACGTGCCGCAGAATTTCCCGTAGGCGCGGATGTACAGTAGGGCTCAAAAGTATTCGGCCAAATGGTTGTTCACTTGTTCTTTACTTGTAGCTGCTTTTTTGCAACTGGACCGATTTAAGAGGAATTTTAGTATGTTATACGTGGAGACACTACATCCTAAATGTACTATGTTGGCGCACATCGGTGTAAGTTACGTGGTTAAATGCAATTTTTTATTTTTGGTGCCATCCTTATGCCGTACTGCTGTGCCGCTGTCATCAAAAGTCGTGGTCTTTCTACAAAATATTGATGTTCTCTGAGGCTTGCTCGTTTTGTTTTTGTAAAGAAAGCCGTTCTACTCGACCAAGCCTTTTACTTTTTTGGGTGGTCTTGTAATAAATTCTTGTAAAAACCATGAAAAGCGTTAGCGTTATACATGGTTAAAGACAGTGATAGGGTAATGTGGGTGATCCCAATCCCAAAAGGAGTAGTTCACTGGAAAATTACGGGTCTGAGAGGTCTACGTTGTCTAAGATGGACACGAATATACACGGTGCGGCAAATGTATTAACCGCTGGACAATGTCTAACCATTTCAACTAGAAAGGATAAACCTGCATGGAATTTGTTCAAAATATAGATGATCGATAAACAATCTCATTATGTTGCTTTAGAGCTGCTAGATTGCCTCTGACCCATGCAAATCCACGGAAACTGCGAGGAAGAGCGCATGTCGTCGTACGCAGGTGAGCGTTGTGTAAGTCGTCCAAACCCTTCGCCAAAGCAGACTCCAGAAAACAGAAAGAATTGGGGGAAGTATGCAGCTTCATCCTCCCAAATACTGCAAAAAGAATATTAACCGGGTTAAGATTCATGCTTTTGATGGTCACCGCTGCAAAGTGGTGAAGTGCTTTGAGACCGCCGCAGCCATGCCTTGTGGATCGAGGCTGGTTCTTTCTGGAACTCATCGAAACTGAGTCTTACCGGTTAGCCAAGAAGTTACCTAGGAGTGTACGAGTCTCATGATGACATTGTTGGTTTGATTGTGCTGATTGGTTTTGATTCCGAAATCGCCGGATATTATGAAATTTCGGCACTGTGTCGCACGGTCTTACAACAGCACCTCTCCCGGTTTCCTGTGTATAGGCTTTTCGATTGTTCCCTTTCGCCCATCTTGTAGCACAAAGCCTACGCTACTCCTCGCAATTCACTTGCTGCTTTTAAGGCTACTCTTAAGAGATCATGGAACGATTTGTGTCGCGATCACCTGCGACCCCCGGTAAATGCTTTTAACCACCCTCTTCGTGACTTGCGCGAGACGAAGGCGATCCTATGGAATTCTGGCGGCCTCTTACGATATGTTAATGGAAACTTTTTATTGATTACATACATCAGTGAAACTCATACTGATCCCTCATTTCTCCCTGGTATGGTGAACCTTTGCCAGCCGGTCAATATTTTTGCCGCACCCTGTACATTATTACACATAAACAATGCATTGATTTGGTGGTCGATAAAATTGGAAAGCTCTTAGTCTACTATGCGATGAAAGTCCAGGTATTGAAGTCGCACCTTCAAGTGGACGAGTTACCCGTTACTTCTCTCGTCAGTCCCCTTCCTATCTTATTATTCACCAGTTGGCGGGCGCACACTACTGCGCGCCATCCATGGCGATATTGTGCAAAATGGGTTTGATCGGCACGACCACAGTTGTGTATGGAATTAAGTGGAAATTCCTCTGCTTTAAGCTGAGCTATTGAATTGGAAAAAAAGCAGAGAAGATGGCGTGATAATAAAGCTGAATTGAGAGTCCCAGCTTTGCTGCGACGCGAGATATCAATTTCCCCTTTCGAGGCTCCTTATCAGCCCTTATCAGTTGCTATCACTTCCGTTCCCTCACCACTGATGTCCCCTTCCCACCTCCTATATCACTTTAAAAACCCAGAGTCCCAGCTTTGCTGCGACGCGAGATATCAATTTCTCGCCATTCGCCTTTCGAAGTTCCTTATCAGCCCTTATCAGTTGTTATCACTTCCATTCCCTCACCACTGATGTCCCCTTACCACCCCCTATATCACTTTAAAAAATCGGAGTCCCAGCTTTGCTACGACGCGAGATATCAATTTCTCGCCATTCGCCTTTCGAAGTTCCTTATCAGCAGTTGTTATCACTTCCGTTCCCTCACCACTGATGTCCCCTTACCACTCCCTATATCACTTTAAAAACCCAGAGTCCCAGCTTTGCTGCGACGCGAGATATCAATTTCCCCTTTCAAGGCTCCTTATCAGCCCTTATCAGTTGTTATCACTTCCGTTCCCTCACCCTGTATCACTTTAAAAACCCAGAGTCCCAGCTTTGCTGCGACGCGAGATATCAATTTCCCCTTTCAAGGCTCCTTATCAGCCCTTATCAGTTGTTATCACTTCCGTTCCCTCACCACTGATGTCCCCTTACCACTCCCTATATCACTTTAAAAACCCAGAGTCCCAGTTTTGCTGCGACGCGAGATATCAATTTCCCCTTTCAAGGCTCCTCATCAGCCCTTATCAGTTGTTATCACTTCCGTTCCCTCACCACTGATGTCCCCTTACCACTCCCTATATCACTTTAAAAATCCAGAGTCCCAGCTTTGCTGCGACGCGAGATATCAATTTCTCGCCATTCGCCTTTCGAAGTTCCTTATCAGCCCTTGTCAGTTGTTATCACTTCCGTTCCCTCACCACTGATGTCCCCTTACCACCCCCAATATCACTTTAAAAAATCGGAGTCCCAGCTTTGCTGCGACGCGAGATATCAATTTCTCGCCATTCGCCTTTCGAAGTTCCTTATCAGCCCTTATCAGTTGTTATCACTTCCGTTCCCTCACCACTGATGTCCCCCTACCACTCCCTATATCACTTTAAAAATCCAGAGTCCCAGCTTTGCTGTGACGGGAGATATCAATTTCTCGCCATTCGCCTTTCGATTCCTTATCAGCCCTTATCAGTTGTTATCACTTCCGTTCCCTCACCACTGATGTCCCCTTACCACCCCCAATATCACTTTAGAAAATCGGAGTCCCAGCTTTGCTGCGACGCGGTCAATTTCTCGCCATTCGCCTTTCGAAGTTCCTTATCAGCCCTTATCAGTTGTTATCACTTCCGTTCCCTCACCACTGATGTCCCCTTACCACTCCCTATATCACTTTAAAAATCCAGAGTCCCAGCTTTGCTGTGACGCGAGATATCAATTTCTCGCCATTCGCCTTTCGAAGTTCCTTATCAGCCCTTATCAGTTGTTATCACTTCCGTTCCCTCACCACTGATGTCCCCTTACCACCCCCTATATCACTTTAAAAAATCGGAGTCCCAGCTTTGCTGCCACGCGAGATATGAATTTCGTGACAGACGGAGGGACAGACGGCTTAGCGCTTTATATATAGTAGGGATTACTATATTCTGTATTTAACTATTATAACTATTATTTTATTTATTTATTACAATAACTTTCAGTTGCTTTCTTCCCTATCCACACCAGAACTAATATACGCTGAACACGTAGAAAACTCCAGCTCACATTGAATTGAATTGAAAAACATATATTGAAGATCACCAATACTTACATCACAACACCAATCACGACTAGATATCGATATTATCAAAAAGAGCAATAGTGTTAAACAAAACTTTCAGAGGCCACAAACTATGCACCAAAGAACACCATCACCATGTCCTATAGGATGATATAGTAGATCGATATATTAGCAATATTAATTTATCACTCACCAATACATACTATAGGAATCAACATCTTGAAGGCAAGCTTATTTCCATTGATATTATGACTGAAGACAGATATACACAGAACTGCGGGCCATTTCGACTGAACACGTCTCGAGCGGCACAAAACGCGTGCGTGTCTTATGTAGCCTGGTCCTAGAACGATTGTTGGTAAAGTAGGCCGTTTAGCAGATAATCGCTCTAGAACCCAGCTGCCTTAGGCCGCGGTCATACTTTGCGTGTCTGCGTGCGTTGACGCCGGTGCCGGCGTCAACTCACGCAAGTGCTTGCGTGAGTTGACGCCGGTGCCGGCGTCAACGCACGCAGACACGCAAAGTATGACCGCGGCCTTAGGTGCCTCTAGCTCGCACGAGTCGTGTCGCACTGCGAAAGACACGACGCATGCGAGCTAGACGATCGACAAGACGCAATTTGAACTATTGGCAACACCCACATACTATAGTTGAACATAAAATGCGGTTCCTCCCTCAATGCAATCACTTCTGAACGAAGAACGAAATAAACTTATAGAGCAATGGAAAATACAAAGACTTCGAAAATTTTCGAAAGCACCCGATGTCGGACCAGTTCAACACTATGGAACAGCACCGCGACGTTGGCAAGCAAAAACGAAGCTCTGAAAAGACGAATGATCACAGCCATTTTCAAAGACGTCTGAAATAATTTTAAAAAAAAAAGATGAGACGAAATTGCCTCTTCCTTTCAAGGCACATTTCGCGATAATTAAAGCAGTCCACATTCCTCCGTAAGGAAAGAACCGCCGCAACGAGCCACAATGCACCCTTGTCGTCACGCTACTCGCTCGACGTGGCTAGTAGCTACGATAACAACCACGTGATGCCTGTTTCTTCTCAGTCTCTTTCCCGCACTGTTAACTGGCCTTCCTAAAGTGTCGTGATGACCACAGAATACCGCAGATTCACTTAACTTCGATCGATACATCAGCTATGGCGTGAGTCGGAAAATACGGCCAGTAAAATTCAACAATAAAAATGGAGTTCAGTTTTCACAGTTTCATCTCTGTCTTTCCCCAGTGCGGGACTACTCAAAAGCTCTCCTTTCATGAATAATCGACCAAATTCTCCCCTTTGGTGCCTTTACAACTCCGTCAAAGCACAGTTTCAACGATAATCTCAATGCTCCTTTCCACAACGTATGTGCGAAACACATTGAAAGCAGTTTACTCTATTTGGGCCTTGAGGTAGGGCTACTACGGCCGCCACATCCAACTAACAGTGATCATGTAGAGGAGAAGCTATCACCTGCTACCCTTAAGGGCACCGTCACATTTCTGGCAGTTGTTAAATGCTACTTATGACTCAACCGCCATGCTGAGGCATTTACGCATCAGGCAGTTGAGCGACATTTTATGGCGACAAGATCGCTCCGCGACATTTCCACCACCCTGATGAACCCCACTGATGCATCATGGACGACGCGACACATCGGTGACACACAAAATGTCGCTCTTGAAATGTAGACTTTCCCAAGAAAAATGTCAGAAAAAAATGCTTCTTATTCGCTTTCTTGTTTTCTAGGTGTGAATCGCTATTGGAGCTCCGGGCACCTCTTCAAGCATAAGACGAAGGCTGTTAGCGCCATTGCGAGACCGAGATAAAAAATAAGAACTCACGTGGCTCTTTCGCCTTGAAATCCGAAGGTTCTATCGACCATGCTCCTTGTAATCCTTTTCGTCCGCGCTCGGCATTTCATTCACGTAGTGATCTAGGAAAGAGGGCTAATGCAGATCATTTGGAAGGGATGCTATATGAACAGAGGGGACAATCGACGTAATGGTAGAAGGAGGTCCGGGAGGATGAACACTTTATCGTAATGCAAAACCCTCTTTTTGCGAAAAAGAAAATTGCTTGTTTCACAACAGAGCTGCTCTCCCAACAAAAACCCACGTCTTCAAGTTGTCCCTCCCCTCCTCTCTTCTCACACCAAAAAAAGCAGAACATATAGCACCTGTGAAAGGAACCGATATTCAACATTTCTAACTGAGGAGACCCGCTAAACCAACGCTCACCGTTATTCTCGCGATCATCCGGGTGCTCATCAGCCTCTTCTTCTTCCCGCCTCAATTGACGAGCCTTCTCGGCTAATTTCGCCACCAACTCCTTCGCCGGCATCAATGTAGGTGGCTCGAAAGCTTGTTGATTACGGTCAAATGCTAGAACGTCGCCAACCTAGAAAATGAGGAAGCCGACACATTATCGGACCATAGCCATCATTAAAACCATTCAATGTATCAATACTCATTCCTACCTTGTGTTTCCTATCAAAAAACGCTGTCTCATTCTGAGTATACTGGTCGACCGGGACCGCCTATAAAAACGAGCATTCAGAAAATAAAATTTAACAAGGAATTCTGTAGAATAATCGATCGATGAAAGAATTCTTAGATACATACACATCGCTGATTCACTTGAACATCCTCCGTGACTACGGTAAATATGAGTGGAATGCAAAAACATTCGAACCAGAGCTCCTTATTTACTTACATTTTGAGCCCATGGCTCACAAACATTTCTCCGACTCTGCCCTCATTACATTGGCTTGTGTTATGCGGATGTAGATTCAGATCTATTGTCTTAGAATGCTCCTCCCCCACCAATGTCTTGCTGAGGGCACTGGTGGAAGGAAGCAACAGTTCGGTGGTGTGGGTTTTTGCATAAAACTATGGAGGAAGGGGATGTGCGCCACCAGGACAGAAAAAGAAAAAAGCGCGGCCCCGTATCTTTTGTTCGAAGTAACGTGATTGCATGAACTGGGGCGTCGCAATCAATCAGGTCCTATGGCGATTACCCTATCCCACACCCACAATAAGGCAGAAACACGGCAATCATTTCAAGACCTAGCTACGCCTTAGCTTGCACGCACGATAGACGCAACGATACGAATTTTCTGCAATAATGGCACATATCCTGAGAAATACGCACCCACGTAAGTAAAACAACTCCATATATGCAAGAAGAGGGTTTCGCATCACGTTAGAAGTTGTTCATCTACGCCGGGACTCCTCCCACATTTCGCTTCAAGACCACACGGGGTACACCGAGAGTCGAGGATTCCTCGACAGGGAGTCGTATTTGACCGGACAGGAAGGAGAATCTTCAAAGGTCAGCGATAAGCGCTAAAATCTACATTCTCAATAAGCAGATGAGAAGCAAAGGGTATTTTACCGCAAATCCGTGTGACAAATTTTTAAATAAATATATTTCTGCTTCAGGAAAGGGTATAAAGCTGTAAAACACATTGCAACTATGCAATCCGGCAACAGTTATCGGTATTGTAGAGGTCAAGAAGAGGGGGGGGGGGTCGTATTTAGTCACCGTAAGGGTAGGTCGTACTACTACTACAAAGCGGCTATTTTCCTCCACACCTGAGAGTGCCCTGAGACCACACACAATCGTGTGTTTGGTGGGTGTCGACTACGGACATTGTAGCTTTCCCCACGGGATCTGGCGGGTCAATATATACTTGTGAGAAAGCGTAGCGAACGTTCTACCATATCCTGAACCGCCTACATCTGTCTCGAAGTGAGCAAGAGTTGTTGATGCTTTGGAAAAATCCTACAAGACTTTTGGTACAACTTAATAGTTAACATAAAATCAGCCCTTCCATAGCTCCAGGTAAAACACATGAATCCGAAGCGCGACGAGAATAAGAAAGCTAAATGCCTTTTTTATGCTAATCAATACCACCGTCACATCTTGAATGAGCTCATCTGACTATTCAATCAATGAGCAAACACTAGCCGAATAACTCAGGGTTCTACAAAGAAATGTAAAGAGTATATTCTCGATAGAAACGCTGACCAGAGTGAACCTATTCGCCTCTTGGGCCGCTTGTCGCCTCCGCTCGATGGCAGCCATAGCTTCTTTTCTTTGGGCGAGGCGTTGAGCTCGGAGACGCTCCTGAGCAAGACGTCCTCGTTCCAGAGCTCGAATAGCATCTTGCTTCGTGAAAGTGTGATGATGTCGCCGAGGAGTCCACATAGGAATACGCTAAAATAAACTTAATATAGAAAGGATAAAAGATGAAAGGTGGGTCTGCACTAGCCATCACTGAAGCTTTGCCCGATAGAAGGAAAGTGCAGGTAAGGGTCCTTCCAAGGGGAGTGGATAAAACACATAATTTAATGCTTTGCTAACCATTACTTTGCTATGGGAGAGCTACCAAAGCGATGCTGAATATGTCCGAGTCGCTCGAACTCAGTGAGGCGCCGACCTCTTTTCTGTTGGGTTCATTTCACGACGACGGACCTCGACGCGAGCGAACGTTTTAGTCACAATTTGTGTCCTGTTTTAAAAAATGACAGGATTGCAAAGTGCACAGCAAACTGAGTTGTAAGAGGAGAAATGATGTACAAACAGTACTATTACCATTTAAAGACACCGTTAGGGCAATTTTTGCAAATTGGGGGATTACGAAAGTAGAGGTGCTCAGTAATATAACAGTAGAAAAAGAACGACATAAAACGGCGAAAAAACCAAGAAATAGAAACCCGAAATTCCCTTTTCTCTCTCTCGTCCTCTGCGTCTCTGGTCGGAGTGGACTGAAGGCAGGCGAGAGTCTCAAGCAGCCGGCCACGATTGTTGTCCCGCCCCTCCACGTCGACTCCCCCGGGCGCATAACGGCATAACGGCATGACAGTTGCGGGGCCGCCATAAGACCCCAAGTCGCGTTTTTTTCATGCGATTTTCACCAAATGTGACCCCTTCTGAACTAGAAGGTTCGTTTCAGAGAACATGTATTTTTAGATCTCAGTTTTCCCTTACCCCTAATGGTGCCTTTAAATGAGCCAGCCCAAATGAGAATGTGACAAAAGTGAAAACCTACCGTGGGAACGGCAGAAGAGGTAGAGGACGTCTCCAATGGTAAGGGTAACCTTAGGCCGCGGTCATACTTTGCGTGTCTGCGTGCGTTGACGCCGGTGCCGGCGTCAACTCACGCAACCATTTTGCCTGCCGCAGACGACGGCGTCAATAGATAATGCGGACCCAGTCACAATACAGTATCAAGATCGCAGCGGAACGCGCTGCGAATCTTGGCGTGCAGCCAATTGAGTTTGTTTTCAAATATTTTCCACTACAACCGTTAAGAGAAGTTGCACAGTGTTACAGCGGTGGAATGCGGAGATTCAGCGTCAAACAGTGCTCAGTGAGATCCGGTAGATTATGATAAAACCCATAATTCTTAAAATACTGTCGAAAGTAGTTCTTCATGAAATCAATTGAATGCTTTTGAATTCTTGGCAATTTGCAGTATTCTGCTTTTCTGCCTTTCATAAATTCTAGGCGTTACTTTCGATCAGGCCGCTCCTGTGTTTTTTTTTTGTTGAAATTTTCCCTTCACATCACCAATGCACATAAACAAGCAGCTTTCGTGCGTGTCTCATAGGATTGCACTCTTGAAACGGAGTAGCTGCAGACACCTTACACTACTTTGTAATGCTCCCACAGGTACCACTGTCTCTGCTGTCAAAGTGCCACTTTCAACTTCGTACATGCCATTTTTCCTATTCATCGAGCCATACTTCATTGCTGCTCGCTCCTACAAGACATTAATTTCGTGGATAGCGTCTCTTTTTACACGGTTAGTTGGGATCCAGCTAGAACTTCCACAACAGCAATCGAAGTTGAGATGCGGACTAGAAACCATTGTAAGGCAATGCTTGAAGTTTCCACAAAATGCACATGCCCCCCACATCATGCACAAGTAAATGCCGCCTCTGAGCTGTGAACTTCTCCCATTTCTTCTGGCAGTTCTCCCACGCTTCATATGAGGCAGACGGCGACCAACAAGGTGCCTGATTGTATGCTCAGATCGAGGGAAAGGAGTCTTTCAGTTGATATTCGCCTGAGAATAATAGCACTGACAGTGCAAAAGAAATTTCCCACCTTTTGCAGCAGTCACCTAGTAGCGCCACCACTGCAAAACACTACCATCATAATCGCTCTGTAGAGTATGTTTATGTGAATGAACTTTTCAAATACACGAGATCACTAAATACAAAATAACATGAATACAATATGACCAAAGAAGCAATTTATAACTACAATTCATGTAACACGTCCTTCTGATGTGGAATACATGAGATGAATGACTTCGACAGTCAAATCAGTTGTTTCTTGCCTGTGTCCTCAACATGACGGAAATTTTCTCCTTGATCCAATCCTTGTTATGTGGCACGTATTGACATGTTTCCTGAAAATCAACCTTGAGATAGATAATTTTAGTCAAAATTTAAGATTATCAAAAACACGAAAACACAAAACGAGCAACTGAAAAAAGAAAACTAGTGCTGTAGAGTACCTAGGAGTACCTTAGGAGTACCAACCGTATTAAGAATAAGGCAGCTGAGGTCCGAAAGTTTGTCGATAAATTCATAGAGATGAGAGACGTCATAAGTGATGCTTGTCATCGACTTTTTAGGGACTCCTCATAAATTTTGCAAATGCCTGAAAGTTTGAACTCATTGCAAATCGGAATGCATGAGAAAAAAACCTCTACGCAATCAGAAACATGGTTGCATCTAAATCAGATGAAAGGCAGTACTTGTCAATAATGCCCTTTTGGACTCCCCCCGGTATGGTTCCGTTTTTGCGCAGCGTGTACTTTGTTCTAATGAATCGTTCATGTAACTATTAAAAGCACCATGTGCACTAGACATTAAGAAGCCTCCACGAAAACTATTCCTTGAAGAACTGCAACAGCGCTTATTACCTTCAAGACAATCAGTCGTCGACTCTTAATCAGACCATGTTCGAGAATCCGGTCGGACGGTGGGTTGAACGAGCAAAATTGTGTGAACCATCTTGTATGTGTGGTTCTGCAATACACCACTTGAAGGCTATGACTAGCAAGAGAAGGAAAAAAAAAACGAGGAAAATTGATCCGTTCTCGCGGGGGAACCTGAACGTTAGGAGAGTACAGAGTACCCAGAAAACTACTCACACTATTCAGTGAAGGAAGGCTAATGCAAAATTCGATCGGTAAAGTTTTTCCAACTTTCATCGAATTTCAACCTGTCTCTAAGTAAAAGGAAACGAAGAGATACAAAAGAATCATATAAATTAGAAGATAACCTTGAACGGGCTATCGCGACATGCCTCGCCTCGCCTCGATATGCAATCGAAAAATAGGGGTGTATGTCGTTTGGCGCGGCCCTTGGAGCTAATTTGCCAATGGGGCGCATGGGCAGTCTGGACTCTCCCAGATTAACCTAAGCCTTTTTAGGGGAGGAGCTTTGGCAGTGCCCCATTGGCAAATTAGCTCCAAGGGGCCGCGCCAAACGACCGTCTCCCAAAAATAGTTGAAAACAAACTCAATTGGCTGCACGCCAAGATTCGCAGCGCGTTCCGCTGCGGTCGTCATACTGTAATGTGACTGGGTCCGCATTATCTATTGACGCCGTTGTCTGCGGCAGGAGAAATGGTTGCGTGAGTTGACGCCGGCACCGGCGTCAACTAACGCAGACACGTAAAGTATGACCGCGGCCTTACACCTCCATGTTCTTCTGACACAACCTCAGACATTTTTTTCTGACACTGGTCTCGTAGCTCCCTTCTGGAAATGTATTTTCTTGTCTCTGAATGGATTTAAATCGTGTTCATTTCACCAAAATTCACTGCTAGCGGAATGTGTAAGAATGGCCATTTCAGACAACCTGTTTATCAATCACTGAAAACCGTTCGGAAAGGACATATTTTGATAATGATGAAAACAGAAGTCGACAGCAGGATACTTGGTTCAGTGAAGACTGAAAACAGTTCACAGAAAAGTCTCAAACGCACCGTAATTCCTGCATTTTGCTTTCTTTTCCATACTGCAGATTTCGTCGCACCTTGTCAGCATTTTCATTGGCTTGCTGACGGACCTCAAAAAAGCCTCTCTAGAATTTTAGCTCTTTTAATCTTTTCTTCTATTTTTTATCTTGCATAACATACTTGAGTGTAATCACCGCAATCCATCCACACGAACACATCACTATGCAATAGTGATTACAGTACTACACACATTACAAGAAACCGAATTTTTTTGCATTCGTTACAATCAGTTCTATCGTGGCTCAAAAATTTAAAAAAAATGGCTAGCATTCATTAAAAAAAAACAAAACAAGGGCCGCAGTGAACAAGCCAACACTGATGATAAGATACGGGTTTTCTTGGCAGTTGAGTCAACTGATCATAGATCTCGAAAATTATTAAGGTACATGCATACGTAAGAAAATGTGAAAGAATTTCAAGATAGGGCCTCCTGTGTGACGGTATATTAGCCGCTTGTGACACGATGCTCAAAATGAATCACCACTAGCAAAATCGAACCCACAATTTTCTCGAAAAAAATTGGCGCTAAAGTTCAACTGAAAAGAAAGGGATGGGTGAACGACTTCCATCACTTTGCTCAACAAGCAATTCAGGCGGAAAGGGGTTACGAATCAATACCAGCGAAGTAATGCGAAACTCAAGGAACCTTCCCACTCAACCCGAGCCCGTCCCCCTAGGATTGGGCACTGTCCCACGCTGGTAAGCTAGTGCTTCATCCTGATCCCACGACTTGCATTAATTCCCGACAGAAAATTGTGTTTCAAAAAAGGATTACACAGGAAGGCTCTTCTACACTGTCACTTTTATTCAAACTGGAAGACGGCTCACGCAATCTACCCTAATATTCTTTCCCAAACATATCCTACTATATATTGGGTTGAAGAATAAGTCCCCGCCGTTTTTTTAAATCCCGTTTTTAACATGGTTCCCTTCATCTTTCGACAAAACTTATATATGTTTTTGAAAGAGCTTGCTCTGCTCTATGAAACGCTGCTATCTGTTTTTTGATTCCTTCGACAACCTAATATTTACGAGCTTTAGAAATGAAGTAAGCGGAAGGCAAAAAATTGGCACTTGCGCACCTTATCTTTCTCGTCTGCCATCGAGATTAAAAAATATATGTGTATATGTTTTCGATAGAGCTTTTTTAGCTCTACGGAATGGTACCACTTTTTATTCAAATCGCTCAACTTTTTACTGTTTTTAAAACTCACAAATGTAGTACTCGCAAGAGTGTGCACTTTCGTTGTCTCCTCTTCGTCGCCTACCATCGAGATTGGAGAGAATATTTTTGTATGCATTCAATACAGCTTTTTTTGCTCTACAAGATGATACCACCTTTCTTTTGTATCCTCTCATATTTTAGCTTGTAGGAATAAGTTTCTACCTGTTTTTCAATTCAAAATTGCGTAATGAAAATGAATTTTTTTGACAGAGTGTTTTGTATCATTCGATAGAGCTCTTTCCGCTTTACAAGATGGTAATTTTCGTTTTTGTACGAATTATTTTGCCGTTTTCTAGATCGCTTGAAAGTCGACGAAATCGAGCATTTTCGACCCCATGTGACAAAATGCTCGATTTCGTCGATTTTCAAACGATCTAGAAAACGGCAAAAATTTATTTGAACGAAAACCGTAAACACTCGTCTTGTAGAGCGGAAAGAGCTCTATCGAATGATACAAAACACTCTGTCAAAAAATTCATTTTCATTACGCAATTTTGAGTTGAAGAACAGGTAGAAACTTATTCCTACAAGCTAAAATATAAGAGGATACAAAAGAAAGGTGGTATCATCTTGTAGAGCAAAAAAAGCTGTATTGAATGCATACAAAAATATTCTCTCCAATCTCGATGGTAGGCGACGAAGAGGAGACAACGAAAGTGCACACTCTTGCGAGTACTACATTTGTGAGTTTTAAAAACAGTAAAAAGTTGAGCGATTTGAATAAAAAGTGGTACCATTCCGTAGAGCTAAAAAAGCTCTATCGAAAACATATACACATATATTTTTTAATCTCGATGGCAGACGAGAAAGATAAGGTGCGCAAGTGCCAGTTTTTTGCCTTCCACTTACTTCATTTCCAAAGCTCGTAAATATTAGGTTGTCGAAGGAATCAAAAAACAGATAGCAGCGTTTCATAGAGCAGAGCAAGCTCTTCCACAAACATATATAAGTTTTGTCGAAAGATGAAGGGAACCATGTTAAAAACGGGATTTAAAAAAACGGCGGGGACTTATTCCTCAACCCAATATAATTCGCTTAGTATGTCTGTGTGTGTGTGTGTCTGTGCGTGTGTTTGTCCGTCTGTCACGAAATCCATATCTCGCGTCGCAGCAAAGCTGGGACGCTGAATTTTACATGTGATATAGGGGGTGCCAAGGGAACCCCAGCGGTGGAGGACCGAAAGTGATAGCAGCTGATAAGGGCTGATAAGAAGCCTCGGAATGCAAATGTCACCGAATCCGTTTCGCATTTCGCATTGATCCAAGAGCGCTGACAGTCGCAGGTGTTTAGTATGGTGGGAAAGGGACATGAATGGTGGGTGACTCGCATTGATGACGGTTGATAAGATTCGATAAGGAGTATAAAAAGGTTAGAGTCGTCGAATCCGTTTCGCTTTTCGCATCGGTCCCGAAGCGAATGTCATCGAATCCGTTTCGCATTTCGCATTGATCCAAGAGCGCTGACAGTCACAGGTGTTTAGCAGGGTGGGCCACGTACAATAATGGTGGGTGACTCGCAGGTGACTCATAGGTGTTGTGCGGGGTAAGACGGGACATTAATGGTGGGTGATCCAGCTTGATAACGGTTGATAAGATTTGATAAGGAGCATTAGAAGGCGAATTTCGTCGAATCCGTTTCGCTTTTCGCATTGATCCTAGAGCGTTCATACTCACATGTGTTTTGCGGAGTGGGACGGGGACATTGATGATGAGTGATCCAGCTTGATAACGGTTGATAAGATTTGCTAAGGAGCATGTGAAAGCAAGTGTCGTCTAATTCGTCTCGCACTTCGGTTGATCCAAGAGCGCCTGACTATCACGAACGTGATTGAAGAGATCGGAGAAAATTGTGATTTGATATTGTACTAAGGTTGTTAGCTAGCATTGTAAGTTAGACTGTTGTTATTGTGTTGGTTTTATAGAAAAGTCATCAATCGATATGTTTAGTTTAGAAAATCTCTTATGTTGTCAGCTTAGAAGAAATGTTGCATTCTTGATGAAGAAGACTGATAAGAAGGATATAAATAGGGGGCGTCACAGGCCGAGAGGCAGTCGAGCTTGGCAGGCAAGCCAGCAGCAAGGAGGTGCAACAATCGAAGGAGGTGCAAGATGTGCAAGATTACTGTAGTTATTATTCGTGTAGAATGTCGTATTTTGTTAGGGAAATTATTTATTCGTTGTTTAATTACCCAAGTTTGAGGTATCGTGCGTGAGAAATAAAAAGTGTGATTACCAACCGCGTGGCAGAAGTACAGTGCAAGAATTGGTGCAAAAGCTGGTTGAAGTGCAAATCAAACTGGTGCATCGGACGATCAGACTCGAACCCGTGGAAGTCCGGTGGTACAGCGAGCAGTGAACAAAGGAAAGAGGTTAGCAATAGTTCATACTGCTTGCATGCTCAAACGCTTTGCATACGAACGCTTCTACTTTCATTTTTCGTTGTATGCAATAGAAAGTATTCGAAAAACGCTGTAAAGCGAATCTAACAATAAGACCTTGCCTTTCTGCATTGTGACATTCATTCCCATATATTTGAATAACAATGGCAACGTCATTAAGTGCTCGTAGAGGGGTAGTGACTCGACAGTGTAAGGCTCTAGCGGAGCTCAGAAAAAGCTATGCCAACCTTTTGCTGGAAGTTGTTCCCTCTGATCGAGCGGAAAACGAGGAAATGATACGCAAGCTCAATTCCGCGCAAGTACATCCAAGGACTGTGCAAGCATCACTCGAAAGGGCAATGTATGCGTTCACAGAAGCTGTCGATAAGCTCGAAGCGCCGCTCAATGACGAAGAAAGAGAGCGCGTGGAGGAGCACGTAGAGAAGGCGTCTTCACTTCTCTTAGAATCAGAGGCGCTGGTGGCGCAGATCGAAGTACGCAAGCAAGAATCCACCCCGCGGTCTAGTCTGTATTCTGGAGAACGTGCAAGTATCAATGGAGGGGAACCTTTCTACGGGAATTCAATTGGACGCGTGGAACTTCCTCGTCTCCCTATTCCAGAATTCAGCGGGAAAAGCTGGCAATGGGATAATTTCTGGGAATTATTCAATGCAACGGTGCACTCTCTTCCGATCTCAAACCTGCAGAAATTTAATTACCTGCTGAAAGCGCTCAAAGGAGAAGCACGACAGTCAGCAGAGCGATATCAGGTAACCTCGGAAAATTACCCATTGGTGCTAGAGCATCTACAAAAGAAATATGGCACCGTTTCATCAATCGTAAGCAGTCTACATGAAAGACTAGAAAAATGGACAGCCCAGAGTTCTGACCTGAGAGATCAGTCAAAACTTTTCGACAGCATCTCCTCGCTTACACAGCAATTAGAAAGCAAGGGAGAAAATTTGGACAGCCCCTGGTTGCTGTCCAAAGTCCTTTCAAAGTTCAGAGATGATATCCGAAGACGAGTCCTAGAAAAAAAGGTTACATTACCAGCGGGAACAAACTGGTCCCTACGCGAGCAAATGAATACGATTGAATCGGTACTTCGACAGGAGGAAGAAATTGAACGTCATATGACACCAAAGCCTGAACAACGGATCGCGCAGAAGCAGAAACGGGTTGTAATAGTCGAAAAGAAGAAGACACCATACTGCTTCTACTGCGAATGCGCAGACCATTGGTCTACTTCATGCACGAAGCTCAAACTCCCAAAAGGAAGGATCGAACATCTCAAGAGATCCCATAGATGTTTGGGTTGTGGGTCTAAGAACCATGCATTTTCGGAATGCAAATCCAAGGGTTGCATACATTGTGGAAAAAAGCACCACAGCTCGATATGCTTCAAAAATGCATCAGCGACCCCATTTCAGGAAAAAAATGAGACTAAGAGGAATGAAAAGGTAAAAAGGACAACACAAAATTTCTCTTTAGCAGCTGAAGATACCTCGTATATTGGAGAGGATTCCCCAGCAGTCGAGAATCTCACAATCATGGCAGTGTCGGAATCGTCGTCAAAACAAAAAAAGAACGACATCTTCCTGCTGACAGGAATGCTAAAAGTGATGCACCCAGTGACGAAAGAGCTCCAAGAGGTGGAAGTACTTCTCGACACTGGTGCAGACAAATCCTTCATAGACGCTAACCTAGCAGATGAGCTCCAGCTACCGCATTCAGAGAGAGTAACAATGAAGCTCACAACATTTGGATCGTCTGAAAGCAAAAGGATCCAGTGTTCACTGACATATCTCGATGTGTGGGACGAAAAAGGGAAAAAGCACACGCTTCGCCTTTTCACGCACAACACGTTGACTACAAACCTCAAAAGCGGAGCCCTCGACAAAGAGGACCTCAAGTTCATCAGACGCAAACATATACACGTATGTTCGGCGACCAGAAAGGAACAGGTACAACCGAAAATCCTGCTAGGCTGTGATCAACTGTGGGCCTTCATCAATTTTGAGGCCGCACACTACAGCTTACCTTCCGGTCTGCTCCTCATTCCTACCCGCTTCGGCTATATGCTATCCGGACAGAAATATATAGGAAGCTCAACCATATCTGAGGACGCATCTGCTTTGGTACATTCGTTCCAGATGGAGGATGACTTGCAGCCCTGGGAGCAATACTGGGATTCCGAGTCACAAGTTCCACCAAAGGAATTCACTGGCCCAGAAAAAGAAGAAAAGGCGAAAGTCAATAAGCAGGTACTACAAGAGTTCAATGACACCATCCAGCGAAGAAGTGATGGTTACTACGTCCGAATTCCGTTCAAAACGGATCATGACGAATTGCCGGACAACAGAGCATTAGCGTGGAAACGGTTGAAAAGCATCCTGCAGACATACGCCGACCAACCATCGGTACTGG
This sequence comes from Trichostrongylus colubriformis, assembly GCA_963978905.1. NCBI lineage: Eukaryota > Metazoa > Nematoda > Chromadorea > Rhabditida > Trichostrongylidae > Trichostrongylus > Trichostrongylus colubriformis. Next base: position 8,878 of record CAXBUJ010000042.1, on the reverse strand, counting down.
AACAGTATGATCAGGTCTTCAAGGATCAGCTCCAAAAAGGTATTCTCGAAGAAGTACACGAAGGCAGCGACTTGTTCGCGGTAAAGAAGCATTACCTCTCCCATCTACCGGTATTCACTCCACATAAGGAGACAACGAAATTCCGTGTGGTATTTGATGCCTCGGCTCATTACAAGAACTGCCCATCACTCAACGATGTGACACATCAAGGACCCACCATGCTGCCGAAGCTCTACAGTATTCTACTACGGTTGCGGATTGGCAAATACGTCTTACTGTCGGACGTCGAGAAAGCATTTCTCCAGGTGCGCCTACAGGAGAGAGATAGAGATTATACGAGATGCCTCTGGGTCAAAGACATCAACAAGCCCTTTAACGAGGAGAACTTGGTGGTGTATAGATTCACACGAGTTACTTTCGGAATCAACGCGTCCCCCTTCCTTCTCAGCGCAACGATCCTTTTCCATCTCAAACATTTTGTCGACAAGAAGGATCTCGCAGAGGAGATAGCAGCGAATCTCTATGTCGACAACTTGTTCACGTACGCGCAAACAAAGGAAGACGCCATCCAGAAGTACACTGACTTGAAGGAAATTTTTTCCGATTTACAAATGAACTTGCGCGAGTTCATTGCCAACAGCCCAGAAATAATGGACTCCATAGCAGAGCAAGATCGATCTTCCAATAAATCACCCAAAGTTCTCGGTCTGCCCTGGAAGTCGACATCAGATCAGTTCAAATTGAATGTCGTTGTAGAAGAGAAGGATTTTGTGAGCAAGCGTGTAGTGGCACAACAACTCGCTTCCATCTACGATCCTCTAGGATGGTACATCCCCTTACTGGTACAAGCAAAACGTTTTCAACAACAGCTGTGGAAACGACAGTACGACTGGGATGAACCCCTCGATCAGCAAGACAAAGACGCTTGGCTCACAATAATCAGGAGTGTGAGCGGATTCACTCATACGATTCCTCGCAGGATCACTGATCTGGAAGGGTCGTGTTCGCTCGTCACTTACACTGATGCAAGCATCTTGGCGATGGCTGCCTGCACGTACCTCTCCACCGAGAACGTATCTCATCTAGTGATGGCAAAGTCGAAAGTCTCGGACGCTCAGAAGGAGACAACAATCCCAAAGCTAGAGCTCAATGCCCTTACAATAGGAACGCGATTGTCTTCCAACGTACTTCGTAGTTTGCTACCTGTTATGCACATCTCTCGCATCCTAATCTTATCTGATTCGGAGATAGCACTGAAGTGGATATCGTCACCCATTCATCGCAGCAACGGCGTTTTCGTAGCGAACCGAGTGAAAGAAATTCGAAGAATCATGGAAGAGCTTGCTACATTGGGAGTTTCTGTGCAGTTCGGATATATCGAGACCACGAATAATCCAGCAGACTGCGGAACACGAGGAGTGCCATCCAAGGACTTTGCAACCCATAAATGGTGGACAGGGTACGCGCTAAAAGAAATCAGCGAAGGTCGTATTATGCGTAACATCGGCACTATGCCACAGGAAGATGGCGAGGAAATAATGGAGTTGGTTGATGTTCACGCAGTACTGTCATCGCCTGAACTTGAAATCACCGACGTCATAGACCTGCAAAGATTCAGTTCTCTGACGAAGGCGAAAAGGTCATTAGCCTACGCTTTGCGATTTTTGAAGCAAGTATGCTCACGTGTCGACGGAAGGTTACAACGCAAGCTGCAAGATCACCTTCCATGGCTTCAACACTCCGTAAAAGGAAGCTCTTTGTCGGCTGTAGACATACTTGATGCACATCACGCACTTTTGAGGAATCATCAAATGGTACATATCAACACCTCGTACAGGAATGCGCTATCGAAGAACCTGAACCTGAAGGAAGACAACACCAAGCTTTTGCGAACTTACGGACGTCTCAATAAATCTGACCTGGATCCAACGGCAAAGAATCCTATCTTCATCGCTCCACACACCGAGCTTGCTCGTCTGGTCATTTCAGAAGCTCATGGGATCCACCACAGGAGCACAGCGCACACAATGTCCGAAGTGCGACAAAGATACTGGATACCAAGATTACGGGAGCAAGTCAAAAAGTGCATACATCAGTGTGTTCCTTGTCAGAAGGCCAACAACTTGCCATTCAAATATCCGGAAATGACTGACATCCCGAGATTCCGTGTCACGAAAGCAAGACCATTCCAACACATCGGCTTGGATTACTTTGGGCCATTGACAGTTTTTCGAGAAGACATGATGAAGTTCTCTGTCCACGGATGCATATTTACATGTGCGGTAACAAGGATGCTTCACCTCGAATTAGTGCCCGATGGAACAACAGAGAAGTTCCTCAATGCGTTCAGACGGTTTGTTGCCAGACGTGGAAAACCAGACACGGTGACTTGCGACAATGCACCTATGTTCCTACTGGCTAGCCAGATCTTGAACGAATCGACTCGAATCAGAGAGATAGATGAAGAAGTAGAGAAACTGATGAGCAACGAAGGAATACAGTGGCACCACATAACGCCCTACTCGCCATGGAAAGGCGGATTCTACGAACGTCTTATAAAGTCAGTCAAAACCTCGATGCACAAAACTATAGGACCACGAATTCTCACCATGGAACAACTCAGAACATTGCTTACCGAAGTAGAAGCTTGTCTCAACACTCGTCCACTAACCTATCAGGAGACAGACTACGAAGACAACATACTCTCCCTGCGACCAATAGACTTCATTCAGAATGGGATGACAATCAATATTTCGTTCGACTTTTCGGATGAAGATCAGACGGACCCATCATACATTCCTCCAGACGACGTACCTCGCTTCAGGACACGACTACAAGTTGTAAACGCCTTAAAGTCATCTTGCGCGTTAACGGAGCGTTTCTGGAAGGTATGGAGAAATTTTTACTTAACCGCACTACGAGAACAGCACCGCCGGAATATCGACAACAAAAGAGGATGTTCGAACCAACCAAGCGAAGGAGAAGTTGTATTGATAATGGATCCATGTCAAAAAAGAGCCTTTTGGAAACTTGGCCGGATACAGAAACTAATCCACAGCAGTGATGGCACCATACGAGAGGTCGAAGTCAGTAATGGACGAAATAGCCTCCGACGACCAATCAATCAATTGGTTCCTCTGGAAATCCACGATCCTCAAAACCCTGCTCGTAACAATAGTACGGCTGGCAATGACGAGTTATGTGAACAACAGCAGGAAGATGAGAAGGAAGCAGATCAGAAACGACCACGATACAATCTTCGTCGGAGATCTGCGCGTCATTCACCGATTTCGACCGAAGAGGCCACCGCCGACCCTCCAACGGTGAGGCATCGAAGGGCGAACTCAGGAGGTAGCACGACTTGTTTGCAACTATTCATGGCAGTCATCATGACTGCAGTGGTAGCTGGACGACAGCCTCCAGATTCATCAAAACCAAACATCGATCTGCCCGAACAACACTTGATAGAGTGTCGACCAGAAGGAGTTTACCTTCATTCTCCAGCTTCAGCGGCATACGAACTCTGCGTGAATGACTGTGTTGCCGAACATGCCCCACCCATACAGAAAGTCGTACACGTTCCTACACGGTACCTCCTCCACGACTACGAGGCGCAATGGAAAATCAGAAATAAGGGAAACTTCTCAGTGATCGAAACAACATGTCCAGCTCAACCATTCTGTGGATCTATCAAATGTACGTTCTGCCTGGAAAACGTTCTCAATCCGGAATGTTGGCCAACGACAGCGATTATTGGCGCAGGAGTATTGATCTACCTTCTAATCGCATTGTGTTACACCATTTGCTATGTACCAATGACAATAGGACGCCCACTCCGCCTACTCTGCAGAGGAACTCGCTCTGTTTGCTACATACTTTGGAGTTTGCTGTCCGAATGTATTAGATACATGGTTCGCAACTTGCGAAGGCAACGAATTCATCACTCAAGGCGGCTACTAGAAGCACTGGCTGTTTGCGGACTCTTAACAACTGTATGGACATGTCAGACAGTCAATGTCTTCTCGCATGAGCTGAAGAATTGCGTCACAACATCAGGACGGACACTATGTAGTATGGGATAGCTTCTATCCTGAAAGTGAACTCATTCAAAAGAGAAGCATGCATCCGGCTGCAGCACAATAATTCAACAGCTATGGAAATCAGATTTGACTGGATCGGATTGCGTCTGCTGTGTCAGAAGAGAACAATGATGTACACACGAAACGTAGTTCAGAAAATCGTTGATAGCAAGCGATGTGCCCGCATGGGATCTTGCGTTGAGGACAAATGTGCAGGCATAAATTCTACCAGCATGCCTGAAGAGCTTTCCATCGGTAACAGCTTCCCAGGAACAACCTACTGTCTGGAATCTTGTGGCGGACTAGGGTGTGGATGCCTAACTCCAAGCTCGGGATGTCTCCTGTACCGAGTTTACGCTGTTCCTGCAGATGATGAGACCTATGAACTCTTCAACTGTGTGAAGTGGCAGGAAGAAGTCAAACTAAAAGTACAAGTGAGAAGACACAAGGAGCGCAAATTCGCGAGCTACGTAGTAGGATTGAGACCTAACGTACCGATCCAACTACCGTCCATCAAAACGACGCTCAGTGTACTCTCTTGGCAATATTTCAAACTCCTTGAAGCAACATTCGTCAGAAGAGGAAACGCAACTGCCCTTTGGACTCCTTCAAGGTTACCATTATTGCAATGCTCGTCAAAGGAAAGTGCGAAATCACTACAGTGCTTCTTTCTGCATTCCTGTGACTGCACACCAGCAGAATTCCAAGTAACGTGTCGCTGTGAAAATCAGGACATTGCAGAAGAATTTCATCACATACAAAACGTTCTACCGGTCACATATCCATTCGTAAAGATTGCTACTCATCCGCACCACGATGTGATGGCACATATCGACCACGGGATAACGGCAGAACTCGTTGTGAACGTAAATGAAACAGTGGACAACATTGTGACCGATATTACAGATGAAGTGTGTCATATTGCGAACACGCACATATACGGATGCTACAGCTGCAAGGAAGGAGCAAGAGCCATGGTAAAATGTCTCTCATCGGAAAGCATTTTTGCGCAAGTGGATTGTGGTGTCGAAACCTTCACTGTTCCATGTTCACCTATGGAGGAGAAATCCACGCTCCGCTTTCTCATATCGAATGCTCAAGTGCAACTCAATTGCTCCGTCACTTGTGGGAAATCGCCCACATATTTTGAGATCAATGGCATCCTCAAATATGTGCATTCACTTCACGATGGACTCAAGCAAGTAAATAAGCCAGCACACAATGTAACTTTGGACTTCGACTGGCCCGATCTAGGCCACATTCTACAGGTCTACTTACAATGGTATAAGACGGCGGCAATAACACTCGTCTTTGTAGGCCTAGCGCTACTAACCACTTATCTCTATTTGGCGGCTGCATGCAAGAAGATTTTGTGCACCACGTTCAGATTATGTTTGTACGTCGTAAGACGTGTCATTCGATTACCGATTCATGCCGCTTGGATAGTCATAAAGTGCCTGTGGAAAGATCACACTACAGTGCAGAAAATGCCAACAAAAACGCTTTGAATCGCTTCGTGGAACCGATTCGCATGTACAGTGTAAATATGTTTGATCAACTTATCTATCAACTTCAGTACAATGGACGGCACCCTCGAAGAGCAAATCAAAAAACGCAAGGCCGAAGAAATAAGACTCATCGAGCAGCTTCGATGGAAACGTGCGTGCGTTCGGCTGATGCCCACCCTCCCAACAGAAGAAGAGGTACAGAAAAAGATCCAGAAGTTTTTGGAACTTATCCTAACCATTACGCGGTCGAATAATCTAAAAGAAGAAAGCGCCAAATTATTCGCACAAAGACTCACGCTTTTCGCCAAGAGGGAGGGAACCTTGTACAAATGCAAGGTTCAAAACATACAAATGGAGGTGCAGTTCGTCAAGGAGAGGATTCTATCGGCAGTGCAAGGAATGGCGATGTGCAACGAAACCTATGGACTACTAGTCTCAGCGAAGGTTGCTACTGAAGAATCAAAGGGAAGGTTCTACGACCAAAGTCATGACGGTATTCCGCTAGAACCAGCGTTTGTCAATGAATTTGTTGGAAAAGAGATCGAGTTCTTAGATGAGCTCCTGCGAAGAATTGATACCGAGTTGTGCGAGGCCTCCCAACAGATAGCTAACGAAGATCACGGAAGCATCTATGAAAACATATTGCAGACCATGGCACAGTTTCAAAAAAGTTTGGAGCAGTTGGACAAGACTTTCAGTTCCCAACTACAACAGCAAAGAGAGACACTGGCACAACTGAACTCCTCTATGGAAGCCATCGAGAAAAGATTCGAGAGTTTCAAATCAATGACGAGGAGCGGTGACGAGGTCGATCAAGAAGAAGCCAATGAGGACACTCAAAGCAAACGTTCCGATGATGATATAGTGGAGGACCTCTGGGAAGCGGGCAACGAGGACGCTACTCCGCCTCCAGCAAATGACAACGAAAAAACACACGGAGAGTCACAGAAGGAACCACATGAAGGCGAACAGCAGAGCAAGGAGCGCGAGGACGATGGACAGAACTCGGAGACGAAAGGGAAAAGAAACCTGCAACAACGTCTAACGGAACGATTGGAGGAGATTCGCAGGAAAATCAATGATAGAAGGCTTCCTCCACAGCGAATATTCACCATGAGGAATGAAATGAGGAGAAAGGAGCAATTTCTCAAGTGCGCCTTTTGCGATGTGAAAGGGCTCCATTATAGTGACAGTTGCCCCGAGTACAGAAGTGTTGAAGATCGTACAGAAAGGATACGGTGCAAACTGTGCCTTGATACCAAACATCGAACAAGGGGATGTCGAAAGGCTGTCTACGGGTGCAAGTACTGCAAATCGAGAAAGCATCATACGGCCTTATGTTCTCTTCCGCAAAAGAGAGGTGAGTTAGAACGCGAGTATTCAGAGCTCAAGAAGATATTACAGTCAATCAATGCGGACTGTGAGCCTCCGAGGAAGCGAGAAGGTTCAACGACGCCGCGTGATGATGACGCAGATCGCCCGTCAACATCTCGGAGGGCGGAGTATCACGAACGTGATTGAAGAGGTCGGAGAAAATTGTGATTTGATATTGTACTAAGGTTGTTAGCTAGCATTGTAAGTTAGACTGTTGTTATTGTGTTGGTTTTATAGAAAAGTCATCAATCGATATGTTTAGTTTAGAAAATCTCTTATGTTGTCAGCTTAGAAGAAATGTTGCATTCTTGATGAAGAAGACTGATAAGAAGGATATAAATAGGGGGCGTCACAGGCCGAGAGGCAGTCGAGCTTGGCAGGCAAGCCAGCAGCAAGGAGGTGCAACAATCGAAGGAGGTGCAAGATGTGCAAGATTACTGTAGTTATTATTCGTGTAGAATGTCGTATTTTGTTAGGGAAATTATTTATTCGTTGTTTAATTACCCAAGTTTGAGGTATCGTGCGTGAGAAATAAAAAGTGTGATTACCAACCGCGTGGCAGAAGTACAGTGCAAGAATTGGTGCAAAAGCTGGTTGAAGTGCAAATCACTGACACTCAAGGGTGTTCAGCAGGGTGGGCCAGGGACATTAATGGTGGGTGATCCAATTGGATAATGATTGATAAAATTTGATAAGGAGCATGAATAGGCAAATGTTGTCAAATCCATTTCGCATACGCGTTAATCCCGTAACTCTGACACTCACTGCTGTTCAGGAGGGTGGGACGGGCACATCAATGGTGGGTGATTCAAGCTGATAATGGTTGATAATATTCGAGAGGGAGCGTGAGAAGGGATATTTCACCAAGACCGCATCGCTTTTGCGGCCAGCAGTGGAATGTTCACATTCGCAGGTACTGTAGGGTACGGGGACCTCAATGGTATCGTTGGGTACAGGAGCCTCAGTGAAATTGATAACGGCTTACAGTGGCTGACAAAAATCTTTAGGAATTGGATGGATGAAATCCTTGACATCGCTTGCTACTACTATACAACCGCTTTAGCAAAAGCGTCTGAGGCTCAGTGCCTTTGGGTGAAGATATTTTGATTATGTTCTGATATCACTGGCCGATGTATCGACCGCTGAATTGCTTCGCGTTCAAAAAAAAATGGTGCATTTCTCTTGCTACTCCGATCCTATATTTGTGATAGCAATCACCGCAATCCATCCACACAAACACGAACACATCACTATGCAATAGTGATTACAGTACTACACACAGAAACCGAATTTTTTTGCATTCGTTACAATCAGTTCTATCGTGGCTCAAAATTTTTAAAAAAATGGCTAGCATTCATAAAAAAACAAAACAAGGGCCGCAGTGAACAAGCCAACACTGATGATAAGATACGGGTTTTCTTGGCAGTTGAGTCAACTGATCATAGATCTCGAAAATTACTAAGGTGCATGCATACGTAAGAAAATGTGAAGGAATTTCAAGATGGGGCCTCCTGTGTGACGGTGTATTAGCGCAACATCTTTATACAGGCACGCTTGTGACACGATGCCCAAAATGAATCACCACTGGAAAAATCGAACCCAGAATTTTCTCGAGAAAAAACTGACACCTAAAGTTCAATTGAAAAGAAAGGGATGGGTAAATGACTTCCAGCGCTTTGCTCAACAACCAGTTCAGGTGGAAAGAGGTTTCGAATCAAATTGGTTACCAGCGAAGTAATGCAAAACTCAGGAAACCATCCCGCCCAACCTGAGCCCGTGCCCCCTGGGATTGGGCACTAACTCACCCTGGTAACCTAGTGCTTCAATTTTCTCACGACCTGCATTAATTTTCGACAGAAAAAGCAAAGGGTATTTCACCGCAAATCCGTGTGACAAAATGTAGAACAAATATATTTT
>CAXBUJ010000041.1:12500-17500 GCA_963978905.1 Trichostrongylus colubriformis | reverse complement strand
GTGCTTGCAATCAGCTAGAAAGACATTGTGGAAATAGCACTGCACATTACCATGCATACATATGGAAATTTCCCAATTTCTTAGCAATTTTGCAAACATGGCTCCAAAATCTATTATTATTGTGAATAAATCATAATGAAAGTATTGAATAACCCAAATTCAGACCGTTAATTAACTATAAAGGCCAAGTACGCACACAAATGCTTGGATGCCTCTGATTTGTAGCGGAAAGAAATGTTATGACTTCATAAATATCCATTGTCTGCCAATTTATATCAGCTTTTTTTTATAAACTCTAAAATTTATTAAGAATTTGTGATAGACTTCATAAAAGTACGAAAGCATATGAACATTTACATATATGCTTAAATTTCTTAGGATTTCGTAATTACATTGTGAACTTGACAACTATCAAAATTTCACAGCGATTCCGCAATCATTTTGCAGAATTCCTGAATATTACCGCGAAGTAGTGATTTCATAAGAATCGTTGCATGATCACCATGTAGGTTATTCCACTCACTCACGGAGCGCTCTTATTTATGGTCGCCGGTGTTTTCGTGAGGGTGGGATGAAACTTTTTCGTTTTCGGCGAAAATTTTTCTGTGTTCCCAACATTTCACAATTTCACAATGGGTGTCGTTATGTGTTGATCTGTTTTCACCAGTAATTTTACTGTTGGAGTTTTGCGAAAATGTAAACGTGGCGAATAGACCACCCACGACGATTGCTAAATTTCTCGGCCACCTACCGCGAAAACAATCGTTATCGGGACCACCCACGTCGTTTAAGTACCTGATTGATTCTGTCAGCGCTATATGCTCAGTTTAAAGATTAAGCCATGCATGTGGAGTTCATCTAAAAGAGAAACTGCGAACGGCTCATTAGAGCAGATGTCATTTATTCGGAACGTCCTATTGGATAACTGCGGTAATTCTGGAGCTAATACATGTAAATAAACCCTGACTTTCGAAAGGGTGCAATTATTAGAGCAAATCAATCACCTTCGGGTGCTGTTTGCTGACTCTGAATAACGCAGCATATCGGCGGCTTGTCCGCCGATATTCCGAAAAAGTGTCTGCCCTATCAACCTGATGGTAGTCTATTAGTCTACCATGGTTATTACGGGTAACGGAGAATAAGGGTTCGACTCCGGAGAGGGAGCCTTAGAAACGGCTACCACATCCAAGGAAGGCAGCAGGCGCGAAACTTATCCAATCTTGAAGAGATGAGATAGTGACTAAAAATAAAAAGACCATTCCTATGGAACGGTCATTTCAATGAGTTGATCATAAACCTTTTTTCGAGGATCAAGTGGAGGGCAAGTCTGGTGCCAGCAGCCGCGGTAATTCCAGCTCCACTAGTGTAAATCGTCATTGCTGCGGTTAAAAAGCTCGTAGTTGGATCTGAGTTACATGCAGTGGTTCGCCTTTGGCGTTAATCGCTGTTGTAACTATTTGCTGGTTTTCTATTGAGGTTTCGGCTTCTTTAGTGGCTAGCGAGTTTACTTTGAATAAATTAGAGTGCTCAGAACAAGCGTTTGCTTGAATGGTCGATCATGGAATAATAAAAGAGGACTTCGGTTCTATTTATTGGTTCAGGAACTGAAATAATGGTTAAGAGGGACAATTCGGGGGCATTCGTATCCCTGCGCGAGAGGTGAAATTCGTGGACCGCAGGGGGACGCCCTAAAGCGAAAGCATTTGCCAAGAATGTCTTCATTAATCAAGAACGAAAGTCAGAGGTTCGAAGGCGATTAGATACCGCCCTAGTTCTGACCGTAAACTATGCCATCTAGCGATCCGATGGGGTATTGTTGCCTTGTCGAGGAGCTTCCCGGAAACGAAAGTCTTTCGGTTCCTGGGGTAGTATGGTTGCAAAGCTGAAACTTAAAGAAATTGACGGAATGGCACCACCAGGAGTGGAGCCTGCGGCTTAATTTGACTCAACACGGGAAAACTCACCCGGCCCGGACACCGTAAGGATTGACAGATTGAAAGCTCTTTCTCGATTTGGTGGTTGGTGGTGCATGGCCGTTCTTAGTTGGTGGAGCGATTTGTCTGGTTTATTCCGATAACGAGCGAGACTCTAGCCTGCTAAATAGTGGCTGGATTTTTAAGTCCAGTCTACTTCTTAGAGGGATAAGCGGTGTTTAGCCGCACGAGATTGAGCGATAACAGGTCTGTGATGCCCTTAGATGTCCGGGGCTGCACGCGCGCTACAATGGAAGAATCAGCTGGCCTATCCATTGCCGAAAGGCATTGGTAAACCGTTGAAACTCTTCCGTGACCGGGATAGGGAATTGTAATTATTTCCCTTGTACGAGGAATTCCTAGTAAGTGTGAGTCATCAGCTCACGCTGATTACGTCCCTGCCATTTGTACACACCGCCCGTCGCTGTCTGGGACTGAGCTGTCTCGAGAGGACTGCGGACTGCTGTATGCCGAGGCCTTCGGTCGCGGTATGGCGGGAAACAGTTCAATCGCAATGGCTTGAACCGGGTAAAAGTCGTAACAAGGTATCTGTAGGTGAACCTGCAGATGGATCATCGTCGAAACCAACACATGGTTCCTTTGATCACGAGAAACCAACAGCTAGAATTTTACGACTTTGTCGTAAAGGTTGGGAGTATCACCCCCGTTAGAGCTCTGTATATGGGGTGTCTATGTATGACATGAGTCGTTCGTGAGTGGCGCCTGTGATTGTTCATGCGAAGTTCCCATCTATGATGGTTGAGCTTGAGACTTAATGAGTATTGCAATAATACCGCCTCATCGTTTTATAGTGGTGGTTGAGTACGCAACATTTCCTTGTTGTATGTACGGTACCTGGTTCACAGGAAACCTTAATGATCTCGCCTAGACGCCATTATGAAGCACAACTTTCAATATTTAAAGTTTGCAGAAACGTGTGCATATTTATGTGCCACAAATGAAGACTAGCTTCAGCGATGGATCGGTCGATTCGCGTATCGATGAAAAACGCAGCTAGCTGCGTTATTTACCACGAATTGCAGACGCTTAGAGTGGTGAAATTTTGAACGCATAGCGCCGTTGGGTTTTCCCTTCGGCACGTCTGGTTCAGGGTTGTTAATGAATTTCTACAGTGTGGCTAACTCTAACACTGTTTGTCGAATGGTCATTGTCAAATATTGTGATGATTCCCATTTCAGTTCAAGAATAATACATGCAACATGATGTTAATGTTGTAATGACATTAATGTTCCTGTACGATGTGAACGTGTTGTTACTGTTTGAATGTACTCAGTGAATTTGAGATTGATTTAAACAGGGACATGTATAACAATAATGTTCAATTATCATTTGTATTGCAACCTGAACTCAGGCGTGATTACCCGCTGAACTTAAGCATATCACTTAGCGGAGGAAAAGAAACTAACAAGGATTCCCTTAGTAACGGCGAGTGAACGGGGAGAAGCCCAGCGCTGAATCTTTCGGTGTTACACCGTTAAGAAATGTAGCGTATAGGTGTGATTTTCAATTTGTGCTGCATGTCCAAAGTCCCTTTGATAGGGGCCACATTCCTGAGAGGGTGCGAGACCTGTGCGGACAGTGGAGCAAATTGTACGATTATACCTTAGAGTCGGGTTGCTTGAAAGTGCAGCCTAAAGTGGGTGAAAAACTTCATCTAAGGCTAAATATAGACGCGAATTCGATAGCAAACAAGTACTGTGAAGGAAAGTTGCAAAGAACTTTGAAGAGAGAGTTCAAGAGAACGTGAAATCGCTGGAGTGGAACCGGAGAGAGTTGACGTAGCCGGGTAACTAAGTTTCCTAAGGTCGCTTAATTGTGGCTGCAGGTGATGTATGTTGCCTACGGCTGCGCTGACAGCACTGGATGTGCGTTCTGACCCGTTTGCGTTGCCCACTTCGGTGGTGTCTTGCCTACGGTTAGGTTTGTCATGGCTAGTGTTTTATCCTGCATGCAGGGTGTCAGTGTGAAAGTCGACCACCTCTCCGACCCGTCTTGAAACACGGACCGAGGAGTGTAACTTGTACGCGAGTCAAAGGGTGGTAAAACCCCAAGGCGTAATGAAAGTAAAGGTCGGTTAACCGGCTGACATGGGATCTACTTTTCGAAGTAGCGCACCATGGCCCTGTCTTGTCTGCATGCAGATGGGCAGCGGTAGAGCGTACAGGTTGCGACCCGAAAGATGGTGAACTATGCCTGAGCAGGACGAAGTCAGAGGAAACTCTGGTGGAAGTCCGTATCGGTTCTGACGTGCAAATCGATCGATAGACTTGGGTATAGGGGCGAAAGACTAATCGAACCATCTAGTAGCTGGTTCCCTCCGAAGTTTCCCCCAGGATAGCTGGAGTTCATTGCGGTTATATCCGGTAAAGCGAATGATTAGAGGACTTGGGGTCGAAACGACCTCAACCTATTCTCAAACTTTCAATGGGTATGTTGTCTCGGTTTCTTTGTTGAACTGTTGACACGAACGCGAGCTCCAAGTGGGCCATTTTTGGTAAGCAGAACTGGCGCTGTGGGATGAACCAAACGTTGGGTTAAGGTGCCTAACTTTTCGCTCATGAGACCCCATAAAAGGCGTTGGTTGATATAGACAGCAGGACGGTGGCCATGGAAGTCGGTACCCGCTAAGGAGTGTGTAACAACTCACCTGCCGAATCAACTAGCCCTGAAAATGGATGGCGCTTGAGCGAGAGACCTATACCCAGCCGTTGCTGGCTTGTGCGTTGTCTAACGCCTGGCCGCAACGAGTAGGAGGGTCGTGGCGGTTGCGTCGAAGGCTTTGGGCGTAGGCCCAGCTGGAGCTTCCGTCAGTGCAGATCTCGGTGGTAGTAGCAAATATTTGAGTTCGATCCTTGAAGACTGAAGTGGAGAAGGGTTCCACGTGAACAGTAGTTGAATGTGGGTCAGTCGATCCTAAGATACTGGCTTATGCCTTGTATCATCGAGAGGGAAAAGTCTCTTTTCTCTCGGATATCAAAAGGGAATAGGGTTAATATTCCCTAACGT
>CAXBUJ010000041.1:5000-10000 GCA_963978905.1 Trichostrongylus colubriformis | reverse complement strand
AAGATCGTTGATGTAAACATCAGAAAGATATGGGAAAGTACTGTTCATCCTAGAATCATAACTACTGGTAAGAAATTCTAATAAATTTGTTGGTTTCTTGAGAATCACTCGAATATACTGCATACAGTTATGAAACAGATGTCGTGAGTTCACTCACTGACACTGGTGAGTTCACTCACTGACACAAACAGATGTCGTGAGTTCACTCACTGACATTGGTCTCATAACTGTATGCAGTATATTCGAGTGATCCTCAAGAAAGCATCAAATTTATTGGAATTTCTTGCCAGTAGCTATGATTCTAGGATGAACAATTACTTTCCCATATCTTTCTGATGTTTACATCAACGATCTTAATACTGTTTGCATTGCATTTTTTACAATTTTACATCGATTGTAAAATTAAAGGGAAAGAAATAGATATGGGAAAGAAGTGTTTATGTCAGAAACATGATTTCGAGCAAAAAGTTTCAATAATTTTGTTGCTTTCTGGAGAATCACTCAAATGTGCTGTATACAGTTATGAAAAAATAGGGGAATGATTATGCAACAGTAAGTGAACGCATGACATCTAAAATCAACATCCGATATATGTCGATTGGATATGGTACGGAAAATCATCTGGAAAGAATAAATTTGTGCTTGCAATCAGCTAGAAAGACATTGTGGAAATAGCACTGCACATTACCATGCATACATATGGAAATTTCCCAATTTCTTAGCAATTTTGCAAACATGGCTCCAAAATCTATTATTATTGTGAATAAATCATAATGAAAGTATTGAATAACCCAAATTCAGACCGTTAATTAACTATAAAGGCCAAGTACGCACACAAATGCTTGGATGCCTCTGATTTGTAGCGGAAAGAAATGTTATGACTTCATAAATATCCATTGTCTGCCAATTTATATCAGCTTTTTTTTATAAACTCTAAAATTTATTAAGAATTTGTGATAGACTTCATAAAAGTACGAAAGCATATGAACATTTACATATATGCTTAAATTTCTTAGGATTTCGTAATTACATTGTGAACTTGACAACTATCAAAATTTCACAGCGATTCCGCAATCATTTTGCAGAATTCCTGAATATTACCGCGAAGTAGTGATTTCATAAGAATCGTTGCATGATCACCATGTAGGTTATTCCACTCACTCACGGAGCGCTCTTATTTATGGTCGCCGGTGTTTTCGTGAGGGTGGGATGAAACTTTTTCGTTTTCGGCGAAAATTTTTCTGTGTTCCCAACATTTCACAATTTCACAATGGGTGTCGTTATGTGTTGATCTGTTTTCACCAGTAATTTTACTGTTGGAGTTTTGCGAAAATGTAAACGTGGCGAATAGACCACCCACGACGATTGCTAAATTTCTCGGCCACCTACCGCGAAAACAATCGTTATCGGGACCACCCACGTCGTTTAAGTACCTGATTGATTCTGTCAGCGCTATATGCTCAGTTTAAAGATTAAGCCATGCATGTGGAGTTCATCTAAAAGAGAAACTGCGAACGGCTCATTAGAGCAGATGTCATTTATTCGGAACGTCCTATTGGATAACTGCGGTAATTCTGGAGCTAATACATGTAAATAAACCCTGACTTTCGAAAGGGTGCAATTATTAGAGCAAATCAATCACCTTCGGGTGCTGTTTGCTGACTCTGAATAACGCAGCATATCGGCGGCTTGTCCGCCGATATTCCGAAAAAGTGTCTGCCCTATCAACCTGATGGTAGTCTATTAGTCTACCATGGTTATTACGGGTAACGGAGAATAAGGGTTCGACTCCGGAGAGGGAGCCTTAGAAACGGCTACCACATCCAAGGAAGGCAGCAGGCGCGAAACTTATCCAATCTTGAAGAGATGAGATAGTGACTAAAAATAAAAAGACCATTCCTATGGAACGGTCATTTCAATGAGTTGATCATAAACCTTTTTTCGAGGATCAAGTGGAGGGCAAGTCTGGTGCCAGCAGCCGCGGTAATTCCAGCTCCACTAGTGTAAATCGTCATTGCTGCGGTTAAAAAGCTCGTAGTTGGATCTGAGTTACATGCAGTGGTTCGCCTTTGGCGTTAATCGCTGTTGTAACTATTTGCTGGTTTTCTATTGAGGTTTCGGCTTCTTTAGTGGCTAGCGAGTTTACTTTGAATAAATTAGAGTGCTCAGAACAAGCGTTTGCTTGAATGGTCGATCATGGAATAATAAAAGAGGACTTCGGTTCTATTTATTGGTTCAGGAACTGAAATAATGGTTAAGAGGGACAATTCGGGGGCATTCGTATCCCTGCGCGAGAGGTGAAATTCGTGGACCGCAGGGGGACGCCCTAAAGCGAAAGCATTTGCCAAGAATGTCTTCATTAATCAAGAACGAAAGTCAGAGGTTCGAAGGCGATTAGATACCGCCCTAGTTCTGACCGTAAACTATGCCATCTAGCGATCCGATGGGGTATTGTTGCCTTGTCGAGGAGCTTCCCGGAAACGAAAGTCTTTCGGTTCCTGGGGTAGTATGGTTGCAAAGCTGAAACTTAAAGAAATTGACGGAATGGCACCACCAGGAGTGGAGCCTGCGGCTTAATTTGACTCAACACGGGAAAACTCACCCGGCCCGGACACCGTAAGGATTGACAGATTGAAAGCTCTTTCTCGATTTGGTGGTTGGTGGTGCATGGCCGTTCTTAGTTGGTGGAGCGATTTGTCTGGTTTATTCCGATAACGAGCGAGACTCTAGCCTGCTAAATAGTGGCTGGATTTTTAAGTCCAGTCTACTTCTTAGAGGGATAAGCGGTGTTTAGCCGCACGAGATTGAGCGATAACAGGTCTGTGATGCCCTTAGATGTCCGGGGCTGCACGCGCGCTACAATGGAAGAATCAGCTGGCCTATCCATTGCCGAAAGGCATTGGTAAACCGTTGAAACTCTTCCGTGACCGGGATAGGGAATTGTAATTATTTCCCTTGAACGAGGAATTCCTAGTAAGTGTGAGTCATCAGCTCACGCTGATTACGTCCCTGCCATTTGTACACACCGCCCGTCGCTGTCCGGGACTGAGCTGTCTCGAGAGGACTGCGGACTGCTGTATGCCGAGGCCTTCGGGTCGCGGTATGGCGGGAAACAGTTCAATCGCAATGGCTTGAACCGGGTAAAAGTCGTAACAAGGTATCTGTAGGTGAACCTGCAGATGGATCATCGTCGAAACCAACACATGGTTCCTTTGATCACGAGAAACCAACAGCTAGAATTTTACGACTTTGTCGTAAAGGTTGGGAGTATCACCCCCGTTAGAGCTCTGTATATGGGGTGTCTATGTATGACATGAGTCGTTCGTGAGTGGCGCCTGTGATTGTTCATGCGAAGTTCCCATCTATGATGGTTGAGCTTGAGACTTAATGAGTATTGCAATAATACCGCCTCATCGTTTTATAGTGGTGGTTGAGTACGCAACATTTCCTTGTTGTATGTACGGTACCTGGTTCACAGGAAACCTTAATGATCTCGCCTAGACGCCATTATGAAGCACAACTTTCAATATTTAAAGTTTGCAGAAACGTGTGCATATTTATGTGCCACAAATGAAGACTAGCTTCAGCGATGGATCGGTCGATTCGCGTATCGATGAAAAACGCAGCTAGCTGCGTTATTTACCACGAATTGCAGACGCTTAGAGTGGTGAAATTTTGAACGCATAGCGCCGTTGGGTTTTCCCTTCGGCACGTCTGGTTCAGGGTTGTTAATGAATTTCTACAGTGTGGCTAACTCTAACACTGTTTGTCGAATGGTCATTGTCAAATATTGTGATGATTCCCATTTCAGTTCAAGAATAATACATGCAACATGATGTTAATGTTGTAATGACATTAATGTTCCTGTATGATGTGAACGTGTTGTTACTGTTTGAATGTACTCAGTGAATTTGAGATTGATTTAAACAGGGACATGTATAACAATAATGTTCAATTATCATTTGTATTGCAACCTGAACTCAGGCGTGATTACCCGCTGAACTTAAGCATATCACTTAGCGGAGGAAAAGAAACTAACAAGGATTCCCTTAGTAACGGCGAGTGAACGGGGAGAAGCCCAGCGCTGAATCTTTCGGTGTTACACCGTTAAGAAATGTAGCGTATAGGTGTGATTTTCAATTTGTGCTGCATGTCCAAAGTCCCTTTGATAGGGGCCACATTCCTGAGAGGGTGCGAGACCTGTGCGGACAGTGGAGCAAATTGTACGATTATACCTTAGAGTCGGGTTGCTTGAAAGTGCAGCCTAAAGTGGGTGATAAACTTCATCTAAGGCTAAATATAGACGCGAATTCGATAGCAAACAAGTACTGTGAAGGAAAGTTGCAAAGAACTTTGAAGAGAGAGTTCAAGAGAACGTGAAATCGCTGGAGTGGAACCGGAGAGAGTTGACGTAGCCGGGTAACTAAGTTTCCTAAGGTCGCTTAATTGTGGCTGCAGGTGATGTATGTTGCCTACGGCTGCGCTGACAGCACTGGCTGTGCGTTCTGACCCGTTTGCGTTGCCCACTTCGGTGGTGTCTTGCCTACGGTTAGGTTTGTCATGGCTAGTGTTTTATCCTGCATGCAGGGTGTCAGTGTGAAAGTCGACCACCTCTCCGACCCGTCTTGAAACACGGACCGAGGAGTGTAACTTGTACGCGAGTCAAAGGGTGGTAAAACCCCAAGGCGTAATGAAAGTAAAGGTCGGTTAACCGGCTGACATGGGATCTACTTTTCGAAGTAGCGCACCATGGCCCTGTCTTGTCTGCATGCAGATGGGCAGCGGTAGAGCGTACAGGTTGCGACCCGAAAGATGGTGAACTATGCCTGAGCAGGACGAAGTCAGAGGAAACTCTGGTGGAAGTCCGTATCGGTTCTGACGTGCAAATCGATCGATAGACTTGGGTATAGGGGCGAAAGACTAATCGAACCATCTAGTAGCTGGTTCCCTCCGAAGTTTCCCCCAGGATAGCTGGAGTTCATTGCGGTTATATCCGGTAA
>CAXBUJ010000040.1:32500-35739 GCA_963978905.1 Trichostrongylus colubriformis | reverse complement strand
CCCTATACCCAAGTCTATCGATCGATTTGCACGTCAGAACCGATACGGACTTCCACCAGAGTTTCCTCTGACTTCGTCCTGCTCAGGCATAGTTCACCATCTTTCGGGTCGCAACCTGTACGCTCTACCGCTGCCCATCTGCATGCAGACAAGACAGGGCCATGGTGCGCTACTTCGAAAAGTAGATCCCATGTCAGCCGGTTAACCGACCTTTACTTTCATTACGCCTTGGGGTTTTACCACCCTTTGACTCGCGTACAAGTTACACTCCTCGGTCCGTGTTTCAAGACGGGTCGGAGAGGTGGTCGACTTTCACACTGACACCCTGCATGCAGGATAAAACACTAGCCATGACAAACCTAACCGTAGGCAAGACACCACCGAAGTGGGCAACGCAAACGGGTCAGAACGCACAGCCAGTGCTGTCAGCGCAGCCGTAGGCAACATACATCACCTGCAGCCACAATTAAGCGACCTTAGGAAACTTAGTTACCCGGCTACGTCAACTCTCTCCGGTTCCACTCCAGCGATTTCACGTTCTCTTGAACTCTCTCTTCAAAGTTCTTTGCAACTTTCCTTCACAGTACTTGTTTGCTATCGAATTCGCGTCTATATTTAGCCTTAGATGAAGTTTATCACCCACTTTAGGCTGCACTTTCAAGCAACCCGACTCTAAGGTATAATCGTACAATTTGCTCCACTGTCCGCACAGGTCTCGCACCCTCTCAGGAATGTGGCCCCTATCAAAGGGACTTTGGACATGCAGCACAAATTGAAAATCACACCTATACGCTACATTTCTTAACGGTGTAACACCGAAAGATTCAGCGCTGGGCTTCTCCCCGTTCACTCGCCGTTACTAAGGGAATCCTTGTTAGTTTCTTTTCCTCCGCTAAGTGATATGCTTAAGTTCAGCGGGTAATCACGCCTGAGTTCAGGTTGCAATACAAATGATAATTGAACATTATTGTTATACATGTCCCTGTTTAAATCAATCTCAAATTCACTGAGTACATTCAAACAGTAACAACACGTTCACATCATACAGGAACATTAATGTCATTACAACATTAACATCATGTTGCATGTATTATTCTTGAACTGAAATGGGAATCATCACAATATTTGACAATGACCATTCGACAAACAGTGTTAGAGTTAGCCACACTGTAGAAATTCATTAACAACCCTGAACCAGACGTGCCGAAGGGAAAACCCAACGGCGCTATGCGTTCAAAATTTCACCACTCTAAGCGTCTGCAATTCGTGGTAAATAACGCAGCTAGCTGCGTTTTTCATCGATACGCGAATCGACCGATCCATCGCTGAAGCTAGTCTTCATTTGTGGCACATAAATATGCACACGTTTCTGCAAACTTTAAATATTGAAAGTTGTGCTTCATAATGGCGTCTAGGCGAGATCATTAAGGTTTCCTGTGAACCAGGTACCGTACATACAACAAGGAAATGTTGCGTACTCAACCACCACTATAAAACGATGAGGCGGTATTATTGCAATACTCATTAAGTCTCAAGCTCAACCATCATAGATGGGAACTTCGCATGAACAATCACAGGCGCCACTCACGAACGACTCATGTCATACATAGACACCCCATATACAGAGCTCTAACGGGGGTGATACTCCCAACCTTTACGACAAAGTCGTAAAATTCTAGCTGTTGGTTTCTCGTGATCAAAGGAACCATGTGTTGGTTTCGACGATGATCCATCTGCAGGTTCACCTACAGATACCTTGTTACGACTTTTACCCGGTTCAAGCCATTGCGATTGAACTGTTTCCCGCCATACCGCGACCCGAAGGCCTCGGCATACAGCAGTCCGCAGTCCTCTCGAGACAGCTCAGTCCCGGACAGCGACGGGCGGTGTGTACAAATGGCAGGGACGTAATCAGCGTGAGCTGATGACTCACACTTACTAGGAATTCCTCGTTCAAGGGAAATAATTACAATTCCCTATCCCGGTCACGGAAGAGTTTCAACGGTTTACCAATGCCTTTCGGCAATGGATAGGCCAGCTGATTCTTCCATTGTAGCGCGCGTGCAGCCCCGGACATCTAAGGGCATCACAGACCTGTTATCGCTCAATCTCGTGCGGCTAAACACCGCTTATCCCTCTAAGAAGTAGACTGGACTTAAAAATCCAGCCACTATTTAGCAGGCTAGAGTCTCGCTCGTTATCGGAATAAACCAGACAAATCGCTCCACCAACTAAGAACGGCCATGCACCACCAACCACCAAATCGAGAAAGAGCTTTCAATCTGTCAATCCTTACGGTGTCCGGGCCGGGTGAGTTTTCCCGTGTTGAGTCAAATTAAGCCGCAGGCTCCACTCCTGGTGGTGCCATTCCGTCAATTTCTTTAAGTTTCAGCTTTGCAACCATACTACCCCAGGAACCGAAAGACTTTCGTTTCCGGGAAGCTCCTCGACAAGGCAACAATACCCCATCGGATCGCTAGATGGCATAGTTTACGGTCAGAACTAGGGCGGTATCTAATCGCCTTCGAACCTCTGACTTTCGTTCTTGATTAATGAAGACATTCTTGGCAAATGCTTTCGCTTTAGGGCGTCCCCCTGCGGTCCACGAATTTCACCTCTCGCGCAGGGATACGAATGCCCCCGAATTGTCCCTCTTAACCATTATTTCAGTTCCTGAACCAATAAATAGAACCGAAGTCCTCTTTTATTATTCCATGATCGACCATTCAAGCAAACGCTTGTTCTGAGCACTCTAATTTATTCAAAGTAAACTCGCTAGCCACTAAAGAAGCCGAAACCTCAATAGAAAACCAGCAAATAGTTACAACAGCGATTAACGCCAAAGGCGAACCACTGCATGTAACTCAGATCCAACTACGAGCTTTTTAACCGCAGCAATGACGATTTACACTAGTGGAGCTGGAATTACCGCGGCTGCTGGCACCAGACTTGCCCTCCACTTGATCCTCGAAAAAAGGTTTATGATCAACTCATTGAAATGACCGTTCCATAGGAATGGTCTTTTTATTTTTAGTCACTATCTCATCTCTTCAAGATTGGATAAGTTTCGCGCCTGCTGCCTTCCTTGGATGTGGTAGCCGTTTCTAAGGCTCCCTCTCCGGAGTCGAACCCTTATTCTCCGTTACCCGTAATAACCATGGTAGACTAATAGACTACCATCAGGTTGATAGGGCAGACACTTTTTCGGAATATCGGCGGACAAGCCGCCGATATGCTGC
>CAXBUJ010000040.1:15000-27500 GCA_963978905.1 Trichostrongylus colubriformis | reverse complement strand
TCTTTCGGGTCGCAACCTGTACGCTCTACCGCTGCCCATCTGCATGCAGACAAGACAGGGCCATGGTGCGCTACTTCGAAAAGTAGATCCCATGTCAGCCGGTTAACCGACCCTTTACTTTCATTACGCCTTGGGGTTTTACCACCCTTTGACTCGCGTACAAGTTACACTCCTCGGTCCGTGTTTCAAGACGGGTCGGAGAGGTTGTCGACTTTCACACTGACACCCTGCATGCAGGATAAAACACTAGCCATGACAAACCTAACCGTAGGCAAGACACCACCGAAGTGGGCAACGCAAACGGGTCAGAACGCACAGCCAGTGCTGTCAGCGCAGCCGTAGGCAACATACATCACCTGCAGCCACAATTAAGCGACCTTAGGAAACTTAGTTACCCGGCTATGTCAACTCTCTCCGGTTCCACTCCAGCGATTTCACGTTCTCTTGAACTCTCTCTTCAAAGTTCTTTGCAACTTTCCTTCACAGTACTTGTTTGCTATCGAATTCGCGTCTATATTTAGCCTTAGATGAAGTTTATCACCCACTTTAGGCTGCACTTTCAAGCAACCCCGACTCTAAGGTATAATCGTACAATTTGCTCCCACTGTCCGCACAGGTCTCGCACCCTCTCAGGAATGTGGCCCCTATCAAAGGGACTTTGGACATGCAGCACAAATTGAAAATCACACCTATACGCTACATTTCTTAACGGTGTAACACCGAAAGATTCAGCGCTGGGCTTCTCCCCGTTCACACTCGCCGTTACTAAGGGAATCCTTGTTAGTTTCTTTTCCTCCGCTAAGTGATATGCTTAAGTTCAGCGGGTAATCACGCCTGAGTTCAGGTTGCAATACAAATGATAAATTGAACATTATTGTTATACATGTCCCCTGTTTAAATCAATCTCAAATTCACTGAGTACATTCAAACAGTAACAACACGTTCACAATCATACAGGAACATTAATGTCATTACAACATTAACATCATGTTGCATGTATTATTCTTGAACTGAAATGGGAATCATCACAATATTTGACAATGGACCATTCGACAAACAGTGTTAGAGTTAGCCACACTGTAGAAATTCATTAACAACCCTGAACCAGACGTGCCGAAGGGAAAACCCAACGGCGCTATGCGTTCAAAATTTCACCACTCTAAGCGTCTGCAATTCGTGGTAAATAACGCAGCTAGCTGCGTTTTTTCATCGATACGCGAATCGACCGATCCATCGCTGAAGCTAGTCTTCATTTGTGGCACATAAATATGCACACGTTTCTGCAAACTTTAAATATTGAAAGTTGTGCTTCATAATGGCGTCTAGGCGAGATCATTAAGGTTTCCTGTGAACCAGGTACCGTACATACAACAAGGAAATGTTGCGTACTCAACCACCACTATAAAACGATGAGGCGGTATTATTGCAATACTCATTAAGTCTCAAGCTCAAACCATCATAGATGGGAACTTCGCATGAACAATCACAGGCGCCACTCACGAACGACTCATGTCATACATAGACACCCCATATACAGAGCTCTAACGGGGGTGATACTCCCAACCTTTACGACAAAGTCGTAAAATTCTAGCTGTTGGTTTCTCGTGATCAAAGGAACCATGTGTTGGTTTCGACGATGATCCATCTGCAGGTTCACCTACAGATACCTTGTTACGACTTTTACCCGGTTCAAGCCATTGCGATTGAACTGTTTCCCCGCCATACCGCGACCCGAAGGCCTCGGCATACAGCAGTCCGCAGTCCTCTCGAGACAGCTCAGTCCCGGACAGCGACGGGCGGTGTGTACAAATGGCAGGGACGTAATCCAGCGTGAGCTGATGACTCACACTTACTAGGAATTCCCTCGTTCAAGGGAAATAATTACAATTCCCTATCCCGGTCACGGAAGAGTTTCAAACGGTTTACCAATGCCTTTCGGCAATGGATAGGCCAGCTGATTCTTCCATTGTAGCGCGCGTGCAGCCCCCGGACATCTAAGGGCATCACAGACCTGTTATCGCTCAATCTCGTGCGGCTAAACACCGCTTATCCCTCTAAGAAGTAGACTGGACTTAAAAAATCCAGCCACTATTATTTATTAGCAGGCTAGAGTCTCGCTCGTTATCGGAATAAACCAGACAAATCGCTCCACCAACTAAGAACGGCCATGCACCACCAACCACCAAATCGAGAAAGAGCTTTCAATCTGTCAATCCTTACGGTGTCCGGGCCGGGTGAGTTTTTCCCGTGTTGAGTCAAATTAAGCCGCAGGCTCCACTCCTGGTGGTGCCATTCCGTCAATTTCTTTAAGTTTCAGCTTTGCAACCATACTACCCCAGGAACCGAAAGACTTTCGTTTCCGGGAAGCTCCTCGACAAGGCAACAATACCCCATCGGATCGCTAGATGGCATAGTTTACGGTCAGAACTAGGGCGGTATCTAATCGCCTTCGAACCTCTGACTTTCGTTCTTGATTAATGAAGACATTCTTGGCAAATGCTTTCGCTTTAGGGCGTCCCCCTGCGGTCCACGAATTTCACCTCTCGCGCAGGGATACGAATGCCCCCGAATTGTCCCTCTTAACCATTATTTCAGTTCCTGAACCAATAAATAGAACCGAAGTCCTCTTTTATTATTCCATGATCGACCATTCAAGCAAACGCTTGTTCTGAGCACTCTAATTTATTCAAAGTAAACTCGCTAGCCACTAAAGAAGCCGAAACCTCAATAGAAAACCAGCAAATAGTTACAACAGCGATTAACGCCAAAGGCGAACCACTGCATGTAACTCAGATCCAACTACGAGCTTTTTAACCGCAGCAATGACGATTTACACTAGTGGAGCTGGAATTACCGCGGCTGCTGGCACCAGACTTGCCCTCCACTTGATCCTCGAAAAAAGGTTTATGATCAACTCATTGAAATGACCGTTCCATAGGAATGGTCTTTTTATTTTTAGTCACTATCTCATCTCTTCAAGATTGGATAAGTTTCGCGCCTGCTGCCTTCCTTGGATGTGGTAGCCGTTTCTAAGGCTCCCTCTCCGGAGTCGAACCCTTATTCTCCGTTACCCGTAATAACCATGGTAGACTAACAGACTACCATCAGGTTGATAGGGCAGACACTTTTTCGGAATATCGGCGACAAGCCGCCGATATGCTGCGTTATTCAGAGTCAGCAAACAGCACCCGAAGGTGATTGATTTGCTCTAATAATTGCACCCTTTCGAAAGTCAGGGTTTATTTACATGTATTAGCTCCAGAATTACCCGCAGTTATCCAATAGGGACGTTCCGAATAAATGACATCTGCTCTAATGAGCCGTTCGCAGTTTCTCTTTTAGATGAACTCCACATGCATGGCTTAATCTTTTAAACTGAGCATATAGCGCTGACAGAATCAATCAGGTACTTAAACGACGTGGGTGGTCCCGATAACGATTGTTTTCGCGGTAGGTGGCCGAGAAATTTAGCAATCGTCGTGGGTGGTCTATTCGCCACGTTTACATTTTCGCAAAACTCCAACAGTAAAATTACTGGTGAAAACAGATCAACACATAACGACACCCCATTGTGAAATTGTGAAATGTTGGGAACACAGAAAAATTTTCGCCGAAAACGAAAAAGTTTCATCCCACCCTCACGAAAACACCGGCGACCATAAATAAGAGCGCTCCGTGAGTGAGTGGAATAACCTACATGGTGATCATGCAACGATTCTTATGAAATCACTACTTCGCGGTAATATTCAGGAATTCTGCAAAATGATTGCGGAATCGCTGTGAAATTTTGATAGTTGTCAAGTTCACAATGTAATTACGAAATCCTAAGAAATTTAAGCATATATGTAAATGTTCATATGCTTTCGTACTTTTATGAAGTCTATCACAAATTCTTAATAAATTTTAGAGTTTATAAAAAAAAGCTGATATAAATTGGCAGACAATGGATATTTATGAAGTCATAACATTTCTTTCCGCTACAAATCAGAGGCATCCAAGCATTTGTGTGCGTACTTGGCCTTTATAGTTAATTAAACGGTCTGAATTTGGGTTATTCAATACTTTCATTATGATTTATTCACAATAATAATAGATTTTGGAGCCATGTTTGCAAAATTGCTAAGAAATATTGGGAAATTTCCATATGTATGCATGGTAATGTGCAGTGCTATTTCCACAATGTCTTTCTAGCTGATTGCAAGCACAAATTTATTCTTTCCAGATGATTTTCCGTACCATATCCAATCGACATATATCGGATGTTGATTTTAGATGTCATGCGTTCACTTACTGTTGCATAATCATTCCCCTATTTTTTCATAACTGTATACAGCACATTTGAGTGATTCTCCAGAAAGCAACAAAATTATTGAAACTTTTTGCTCGAAATCATGTTTCTGACATAAACACTTCTTTCCCATATCTATTTCTTTCCCTTTAATTTTACAATCGATGTAAAATTGTAAAAAATGCAATGCAAACAGTATTAAGATCGTTGATGTAAACATCAGAAAGATATGGGAAAGTAATTGTTCATCCTAGAATCATAGCTACTGGCAAGAAATTCCAATAAATTTGATGCTTTCTTGAGGATCACTCGAATATACTGCATACAGTTATGAGACCAATGTCAGTGAGTGAACTCACGACATCTGTTTGTGTCAGTGAGTGAACTCACCAGTGTCAGTGAGTGAACTCACGACATCTGTTTCATAACTGTATGCAGTATATTCGAGTGATTCTCAAGAAACCAACAAATTTATTAGAATTTCTTACCAGTAGTTATGATTCTAGGATGAACAGTACTTTCCCCATATCTTTCTGATGTTTACATCAACGATCTTAAAAGTATCGTTCATCCTAGAATCATAACTACTGGTAAGAAATTCCAATAAATTTGTTGCTTTCTTGAGAATCACTCGAATATGCTGCATACAGTTATGGAACAGATGTCGAGAGTTCACTCACTGTTGCATCATCACTGCTCTATTTCGTAACTCTATACAACACATTAGAGTAATACTTCGAAAAACAGCGAATTCACTGAAACCTCTTGTCAGTAATCGTGTCCTTTTCGCATACTCTTTTGAAGCTCACGACAGCGATTTGATTACTGTGTAATGAATTTTTTGAACATCTTATATCAATTGTTCCTTGTTGGGTCGGTGTATATTGACGTTTTTGTGATTATTGTGTTCGTATGCGAGTTCCTAAGTCTATACCAGTGATTTTGCGAAAGTTTTATCGATTTTCTAAGATAGTTTCTGTGATATCACAGCTATGCCTTTCAATCCAAACTATGATTTCGCATCTGATGGTCTCTTAATAAGAACAACATTTGCGAAACCGTAGACAATTGTTCATGTATATGCACACATACATAAAGTATGTACGTCTATACACATTAATATTAGCTTTTGAAAATATTATTAAATCGTTAAAGTTACTTTTCATTGAATCATTGAAGTCAGTTAATTCTTTTCTACATAGAAAGGGGCGATTAAAATATGTTAATAAAATAGGCAAACAAAACACCCGATCAAAGGATAGTCTCAACAGATCGCAGTATACAAACACTGCTCTACTGGATACAACACCTTGACCAGTATACATGTCGTAAACATGTGATTTTGCGCCCCGACATTGAACCAGAGTGATCTGGCTTTGACAACCAGCAGGGATTATCCATACCGGCAAGGTCATTTACTAGGGCATAAGCTCTCATGTTGCCACGAGATAGAGTTGCCTCCCGACACCGGGAAACAAAGTTATCGCTGCCTTGACTAGGTGGGATTCTGACTTAGAGGCGTTCAGTCATAATCCCCCAGATGTTAGCTTCGGACCATTGACCGATCGGTCAAGTCCATGAACCAAATGTCTGAACCTGCTGTTCCTCTCGTACTAAGCAGGATTACTATCGCAACAATAAGTCAACAGTAGGGTAAAACTAACCTGTCTCACGACGGTCTAAACCCAGCTCACGTTCCCTATTAGTGGGTGAACAATCCAACGCTTGGCGAATTCTGCTTCGCAATGATAGGAAGAGCCGACATCGAAGGATCAAAAAGCAACGTCGCTATGGACGCTTGGCTGCCACAAGCCAGTTATCCCTGTGGTAACTTTTCTGACACCTCTTACCAGAAACTATCTGGATTAAAAGGATCGATAGGCCACGCTTTCGCGGTCTGTACTCGTACTGAAAGTCAAGATCAAGCGAGCTTTTGCCCTTTTGCTCTACGAGAGGTTTCCGTCCTCTCTGAGCTAGCCTTAGGACACCTGCGTTACAGTTTGACAGATGTACCGCCCCAGTCAAACTCCCCGCCTGACACTGTCTTCGGCGAGAGTCGCAAGGCCACCAGGTGGCTTTGCTTAAGACAAAGAAAAAAGAGCCGGAGCTCAATCCTCTTCTCACCGAATAAGTAAAGAATCGATGAAAGTGGTGGTATTTCATTGGCGACCGAGATCTCCCACCTATGCTACACCTCTCATGACTCTTCACAATGTCAAACTAGAGTCAAGCTCAACAGGGTCTTCTTTCCCCGCTATTTTTGCCAAGCCCGTTCCCTTGGCTGTGGTTTCGCTAGATAGTAGTTAGGGACAGTGGGAATCTCGTTAATCCATTCATGCGCGTCAGTAGTTAGCTGACGAGGCATTTGGCTACCTTAAGAGAGTCATAGTTACTCCCGCCGTTTACCCGCGCTTACTCGAATTACTACGATTTAACATTCAGAGCACTGGGCAGAAATCAGAGACAGTAAACGTCCGCAAGGACCATCTGTCTCCTCTGTTTTAATTAGACAGTCGGATTCCCCGAGTCCGTACCAGTTCCAGTTCGACCGTTTTGATGGTCGGTCAGGATACTAAGCCCGAAGACAAAGCACACACCTGAAAACGTCCACAAGGCAGTCTTGTCACTAGTCCAGCATCAGCGTGAGCATCAGCCAGCCACGGACGAAACCGCACAAGCATCAGTTAACAGGCCAACCGACCCGGTCACTGGAGCCAATCCTTTTCCCGAAGTTACGGATCTAATTTGCCGACTTCCCTTACCTACATTATTCTATCGACTAGAGGCTGTTCACCTTGGAGACCTGATGCGGATATCGGTACGATGTAGCACAGATTAATAGCCTTCCCTGGTTTTTCAAGGGCCGTCCAGAGAACACGAGACATCACAGAAACCGCGATGCTTTACGGAAACAACGTCCCTATCTACGGCTGAACCGATTCCAGGGAGTCCGTTCCTTAACTAGAGAAGAGAACTCTAGCTCGGTCTCTGAGCGACGTAACCAAGTTCGAATGCGTTACCGCGCAAGTGACTCAACGAGCCACAATCTCTGTGTCTACGTTAGGGAATATTAACCCTATTCCCTTTTGATATCCGAGAGAAAAGAGACTTTTCCCTCTCGATGATACAAGGCATAAGCCAGTATCTTAGGATCGACTGACCCACATTCAACTACTGTTCACGTGGAACCCTTCTCCACTTCAGTCTTCAAGGATCGAACTTAAATATTTGCTACTACCACCGAGATCTGCACTGACGGAAGCTCCAGCTGGGCCTACGCCCAAAGCCTTCGACGCAACCGCCACGACCCTCCTACTCGTTGCGGCCAGGCGTTAGACAACGCACAAGCCAGCAACGGCTGGGTATAGGTCTCTCGCTCAAGCGCCATCCATTTTCAGGGCTAGTTGATTCGGCAGGTGAGTTGTTACACACTCCTTAGCGGGTACCGACTTCCATGGCCACCGTCCTGCTGTCTATATCAACCAACGCCTTTTATGGGGTCTCATGAGCGAAAAGTTAGGCACCTTAACCCAACTTTTGGTTCATCCCACAGCGCCAGTTCTGCTTACCAAAAATGGCCCACTTGGAGCTCGCGTTCGTGTCAACAGTTCAACAAAGAAACCGAGACAACATACCCATTGAAAGTTTGAGAATAGGTTGAGGTCGTTTCGACCCCAAGTCCTCTAATCATTCGCTTTACCGGATATAACCGCAATGAACTCCAGCTATCCTGGGGGAAACTTCGGAGGGAACCAGCTACTAGATGGTTCGATTAGTCTTTCGCCCCTATACCCAAGTCTATCGATCGATTTGCACGTCAGAACCGATACGGACTTCCACCAGAGTTTCCTCTGACTTCGTCCTGCTCAGGCATAGTTCACCATCTTTCGGGTCGCAACCTGTACGCTCTACCGCTGCCCATCTGCATGCAGACAAGACAGGGCCATGGTGCGCTACTTCGAAAAGTAGATCCCATGTCAGCCGGTTAACCGACCTTTACTTTCATTACGCCTTGGGGTTTTACCACCCTTTGACTCGCGTACAAGTTACACTCCTCGGTCCGTGTTTCAAGACGGGTCGGAGAGGTGGTCGACTTTCACACTGACACCCTGCATGCAGGATAAAACACTAGCCATGACAAACCTAACCGTAGGCAAGACACCACCGAAGTGGGCAACGCAAACGGGTCAGAACGCACAGCCAGTGCTGTCAGCGCAGCCGTAGGCAACATACATCACCTGCAGCCACAATTAAGCGACCTTAGGAAACTTAGTTACCCGGCTACGTCAACTCTCTCCGGTTCCACTCCAGCGATTTCACGTTCTCTTGAACTCTCTCTTCAAAGTTCTTTGCAACTTTCCTTCACAGTACTTGTTTGCTATCGAATTCGCGTCTATATTTAGCCTTAGATGAAGTTTATCACCCACTTTAGGCTGCACTTTCAAGCAACCCGACTCTAAGGTATAATCGTACAATTTGCTCCACTGTCCGCACAGGTCTCGCACCCTCTCAGGAATGTGGCCCCTATCAAAGGGACTTTGGACATGCAGCACAAATTGAAAATCACACCTATACGCTACATTTCTTAACGGTGTAACACCGAAAGATTCAGCGCTGGGCTTCTCCCCGTTCACTCGCCGTTACTAAGGGAATCCTTGTTAGTTTCTTTTCCTCCGCTAAGTGATATGCTTAAGTTCAGCGGGTAATCACGCCTGAGTTCAGGTTGCAATACAAATGATAATTGAACATTATTGTTATACATGTCCCTGTTTAAATCAATCTCAAATTCACTGAGTACATTCAAACAGTAACAACACGTTCACATCATACAGGAACATTAATGTCATTACAACATTAACATCATGTTGCATGTATTATTCTTGAACTGAAATGGGAATCATCACAATATTTGACAATGACCATTCGACAAACAGTGTTAGAGTTAGCCACACTGTAGAAATTCATTAACAACCCTGAACCAGACGTGCCGAAGGGAAAACCCAACGGCGCTATGCGTTCAAAATTTCACCACTCTAAGCGTCTGCAATTCGTGGTAAATAACGCAGCTAGCTGCGTTTTTCATCGATACGCGAATCGACCGATCCATCGCTGAAGCTAGTCTTCATTTGTGGCACATAAATATGCACACGTTTCTGCAAACTTTAAATATTGAAAATTGTGCTTCATAATGGCGTCTAGGCGAGATCATTAAGGTTTCCTGTGAACCAGGTACCGTACATACAACAAGGAAATGTTGCGTACTCAACCACCACTATAAAACGATGAGGCGGTATTATTGCAATACTCATTAAGTCTCAAGCTCAACCATCATAGATGGGAACTTCGCATGAACAATCACAGGCGCCACTCACGAACGACTCATGTCATACATAGACACCCCATATACAGAGCTCTAACGGGGGTGATACTCCCAACCTTTACGACAAAGTCGTAAAATTCTAGCTGTTGGTTTCTCGTGATCAAAGGAACCATGTGTTGGTTTCGACGATGATCCATCTGCAGGTTCACCTACAGATACCTTGTTACGACTTTTACCCGGTTCAAGCCATTGCGATTGAACTGTTTCCCGCCATACCGCGACCCGAAGGCCTCGGCATACAGCAGTCCGCAGTCCTCTCGAGACAGCTCAGTCCCGGACAGCGACGGGCGGTGTGTACAAATGGCAGGGACGTAATCAGCGTGAGCTGATGACTCACACTTACTAGGAATTCCTCGTTCAAGGGAAATAATTACAATTCCCTATCCCGGTCACGGAAGAGTTTCAACGGTTTACCAATGCCTTTCGGCAATGGATAGGCCAGCTGATTCTTCCATTGTAGCGCGCGTGCAGCCCCGGACATCTAAGGGCATCACAGACCTGTTATCGCTCAATCTCGTGCGGCTAAACACCGCTTATCCCTCTAAGAAGTAGACTGGACTTAAAAATCCAGCCACTATTTAGCAGGCTAGAGTCTCGCTCGTTATCGGAATAAACCAGACAAATCGCTCCACCAACTAAGAACGGCCATGCACCACCAACCACCAAATCGAGAAAGAGCTTTCAATCTGTCAATCCTTACGGTGTCCGGGCCGGGTGAGTTTTCCCGTGTTGAGTCAAATTAAGCCGCAGGCTCCACTCCTGGTGGTGCCATTCCGTCAATTTCTTTAAGTTTCAGCTTTGCAACCATACTACCCCAGGAACCGAAAGACTTTCGTTTCCGGGAAGCTCCTCGACAAGGCAACAATACCCCATCGGATCGCTAGATGGCATAGTTTACGGTCAGAACTAGGGCGGTATCTAATCGCCTTCGAACCTCTGACTTTCGTTCTTGATTAATGAAGACATTCTTGGCAAATGCTTTCGCTTTAGGGCGTCCCCCTGCGGTCCACGAATTTCACCTCTCGCGCAGGGATACGAATGCCCCCGAATTGTCCCTCTTAACCATTATTTCAGTTCCTGAACCAATAAATAGAACCGAAGTCCTCTTTTATTATTCCATGATCGACCATTCAAGCAAACGCTTGTTCTGAGCACTCTAATTTATTCAAAGTAAACTCGCTAGCCACTAAAGAAGCCGAAACCTCAATAGAAAACCAGCAAATAGTTACAACAGCGATTAACGCCAAAGGCGAACCACTGCATGTAACTCAGATCCAACTACGAGCTTTTTAACCGCAGCAATGACGATTTACACTAGTGGAGCTGGAATTACCGCGGCTGCTGGCACCAGACTTGCCCTCCACTTGATCCTCGAAAAAAGGTTTATGATCAACTCATTGAAATGACCGTTCCATAGGAATGGTCTTTTTATTTTTAGTCACTATCTCATCTCTTCAAGATTGGATAAGTTTCGCGCCTGCTGCCTTCCTTGGATGTGGTAGCCGTTTCTAAGGCTCCCTCTCCGGAGTCGAACCCTTATTCTCCGTTACCCGTAATAACCATGGTAGACTAATAGACTACCATCAGGTTGATAGGGCAGACACTTTTTCGGAATATCGGCGGACAAGCCGCCGATATGCTGCGTTATTCAGAGTCAGCAAACAGCACCCGAAGTTGATTTGCTCTAATAATTGCACCCTTTCGAAAGTCAGGGTTTATTTACATGTATTAGCTCCAGAATTACCGCAGTTATCCAATAGGACGTTCCGAATAAATGACATCTGCTCTAATGAGCCGTTCGCAGTTTCTCTTTTAGATGAACTCCACATGCATGGCTTAATCTTTAAACTGAGCATATAGCGCTGACAGAATCAATCAGGTACTTAAACGACGTGGGTGGTCCCGATAACGATTGTTTTCGCGGTAGGTGGCCGAGAAATTTAGCAATCGTCGTGGGTGGTCTATTCGCCACGTTTACATTTTCGCAAAACTCCAACAGTAAAATTACTGGTGAAAACAGATCAACACATAACGACACCCATTGTGAAATTGTGAAATGTTGGGAACACAGAAAAATTTTCGCCGAAAACGAAAAAGTTTCATCCCACCCTCACGAAAACACCGGCGACCATAAATAAGAGCGCTCCGTGAGTGAGTGGAATAACCTACATGGTGATCATGCAACGATTCTTATGAAATCACTACTTCGCGGTAATATTCAGGAATTCTGCAAAATGATTGCGGAATCGCTGTGAAATTTTGATAGTTGTCAAGTTCACAATGTAATTACGAAATCCTAAGAAATTTAAGCATATATGTAAATGTTCATATGCTTTCGTACTTTTATGAAGTCTATCACAAATTCTTAATAAATTTTAGAGTTTATAAAAAAAAGCTGATATAAATTGGCAGACAATGGATATTTATGAAGTCATAACATTTCTTTCCGCTACAAATCAGAGGCATCCAAGCATTTGTGTGCGTACTTGGCCTTTATAGTTAATTAACGGTCTGAATTTGGGTTATTCAATACTTTCATTATGATTTATTCACAATAATAATAGATTTTGGAGCCATGTTTGCAAAATTGCTAAGAAATTGGGAAATTTCCATATGTATGCATGGTAATGTGCAGTGCTATTTCCACAATGTCTTTCTAGCTGATTGCAAGCACAAATTTATTCTTTCCAGATGATTTTCCGTACCATATCCAATCGACATATATCGGATGTTGATTTTAGATGTCATGCGTTCACTTACTGTTGCATAATCATTCCCCTATTTTTTCATAACTGTATACAGCACATTTGAGTGATTCTCCAGAAAGCAACA
>CAXBUJ010000040.1:7500-10000 GCA_963978905.1 Trichostrongylus colubriformis | reverse complement strand
ACTCACGAACGACTCATGTCATACATAGACACCCCATATACAGAGCTCTAACGGGGGTGATACTCCCAACCTTTACGACAAAGTCGTAAAATTCTAGCTGTTGGTTTCTCGTGATCAAAGGAACCATGTGTTGGTTTCGACGATGATCCATCTGCAGGTTCACCTACAGATACCTTGTTACGACTTTTACCCGGTTCAAGCCATTGCGATTGAACTGTTTCCCGCCATACCGCGACCCGAAGGCCTCGGCATACAGCAGTCCGCAGTCCTCTCGAGACAGCTCAGTCCCGGACAGCGACGGGCGGTGTGTACAAATGGCAGGGACGTAATCAGCGTGAGCTGATGACTCACACTTACTAGGAATTCCTCGTTCAAGGGAAATAATTACAATTCCCTATCCCGGTCACGGAAGAGTTTCAACGGTTTACCAATGCCTTTCGGCAATGGATAGGCCAGCTGATTCTTCCATTGTAGCGCGCGTGCAGCCCCGGACATCTAAGGGCATCACAGACCTGTTATCGCTCAATCTCGTGCGGCTAAACACCGCTTATCCCTCTAAGAAGTAGACTGGACTTAAAAATCCAGCCACTATTTAGCAGGCTAGAGTCTCGCTCGTTATCGGAATAAACCAGACAAATCGCTCCACCAACTAAGAACGGCCATGCACCACCAACCACCAAATCGAGAAAGAGCTTTCAATCTGTCAATCCTTACGGTGTCCGGGCCGGGTGAGTTTTCCCGTGTTGAGTCAAATTAAGCCGCAGGCTCCACTCCTGGTGGTGCCATTCCGTCAATTTCTTTAAGTTTCAGCTTTGCAACCATACTACCCCAGGAACCGAAAGACTTTCGTTTCCGGGAAGCTCCTCGACAAGGCAACAATACCCCATCGGATCGCTAGATGGCATAGTTTACGGTCAGAACTAGGGCGGTATCTAATCGCCTTCGAACCTCTGACTTTCGTTCTTGATTAATGAAGACATTCTTGGCAAATGCTTTCGCTTTAGGGCGTCCCCCTGCGGTCCACGAATTTCACCTCTCGCGCAGGGATACGAATGCCCCCGAATTGTCCCTCTTAACCATTATTTCAGTTCCTGAACCAATAAATAGAACCGAAGTCCTCTTTTATTATTCCATGATCGACCATTCAAGCAAACGCTTGTTCTGAGCACTCTAATTTATTCAAAGTAAACTCGCTAGCCACTAAAGAAGCCGAAACCTCAATAGAAAACCAGCAAATAGTTACAACAGCGATTAACGCCAAAGGCGAACCACTGCATGTAACTCAGATCCAACTACGAGCTTTTTAACCGCAGCAATGACGATTTACACTAGTGGAGCTGGAATTACCGCGGCTGCTGGCACCAGACTTGCCCTCCACTTGATCCTCGAAAAAAGGTTTATGATCAACTCATTGAAATGACCGTTCCATAGGAATGGTCTTTTTATTTTTAGTCACTATCTCATCTCTTCAAGATTGGATAAGTTTCGCGCCTGCTGCCTTCCTTGGATGTGGTAGCCGTTTCTAAGGCTCCCTCTCCGGAGTCGAACCCTTATTCTCCGTTACCCGTAATAACCATGGTAGACTAATAGACTACCATCAGGTTGATAGGGCAGACACTTTTTCGGAATATCGGCGGACAAGCCGCCGATATGCTGCGTTATTCAGAGTCAGCAAACAGCACCCGAAGGTGATTGATTTGCTCTAATAATTGCACCCTTTCGAAAGTCAGGGTTTATTTACATGTATTAGCTCCAGAATTACCGCAGTTATCCAATAGGACGTTCCGAATAAATGACATCTGCTCTAATGAGCCGTTCGCAGTTTCTCTTTTAGATGAACTCCACATGCATGGCTTAATCTTTAAACTGAGCATATAGCGCTGACAGAATCAATCAGGTACTTAAACGACGTGGGTGGTCCCGATAACGATTGTTTTCGCGGTAGGTGGCCGAGAAATTTAGCAATCGTCGTGGGTGGTCTATTCGCCACGTTTACATTTTCGCAAAACTCCAACAGTAAAATTACTGGTGAAAACAGATCAACACATAACGACACCCATTGTGAAATTGTGAAATGTTGGGAACACAGAAAAATTTTCGCCGAAAACGAAAAAGTTTCATCCCACCCTCACGAAAACACCGGCGACCATAAATAAGAGCGCTCCGTGAGTGAGTGGAATAACCTACATGGTGATCATGCAACGATTCTTATGAAATCACTACTTCGCGGTAATATTCAGGAATTCTGCAAAATGATTGCGGAATCGCTGTGAAATTTTGATAGTTGTCAAGTTCACAATGTAATTACGAAATCCTAAGAAATTTAAGCATATATGTAAATGTTCATATGCTTTCGTACTTTTATGAAGTCTATCACAAATTCTTAATAAATTTTAGAGTTTATAAAAAAAAGCTGATATAAATTGGCAGACAATGGATATTTATGAAGTCATAACATTTCTTTCCGCTACAAATCAGAGGCATCCAAGCATTTGTGTGC
>CAXBUJ010000040.1:0-2500 GCA_963978905.1 Trichostrongylus colubriformis | reverse complement strand
AATACAAATGATAATTGAACATTATTGTTATACATGTCCCTGTTTAAATCAATCTCAAATTCACTGAGTACATTCAAACAGTAACAACACGTTCACATCATACAGGAACATTAATGTCATTACAACATTAACATCATGTTGCATGTATTATTCTTGAACTGAAATGGGAATCATCACAATATTTGACAATGACCATTCGACAAACAGTGTTAGAGTTAGCCACACTGTAGAAATTCATTAACAACCCTGAACCAGACGTGCCGAAGGGAAAACCCAACGGCGCTATGCGTTCAAAATTTCACCACTCTAAGCGTCTGCAATTCGTGGTAAATAACGCAGCTAGCTGCGTTTTTCATCGATACGCGAATCGACCGATCCATCGCTGAAGCTAGTCTTCATTTGTGGCACATAAATATGCACACGTTTCTGCAAACTTTAAATATTGAAAGTTGTGCTTCATAATGGCGTCTAGGCGAGATCATTAAGGTTTCCTGTGAACCAGGTACCGTACATACAACAAGGAAATGTTGCGTACTCAACCACCACTATAAAACGATGAGGCGGTATTATTGCAATACTCATTAAGTCTCAAGCTCAACCATCATAGATGGGAACTTCGCATGAACAATCACAGGCGCCACTCACGAACGACTCATGTCATACATAGACACCCCATATACAGAGCTCTAACGGGGGTGATACTCCCAACCTTTACGACAAAGTCGTAAAATTCTAGCTGTTGGTTTCTCGTGATCAAAGGAACCATGTGTTGGTTTCGACGATGATCCATCTGCAGGTTCACCTACAGATACCTTGTTACGACTTTTACCCGGTTCAAGCCATTGCGATTGAACTGTTTCCCGCCATACCGCGACCCGAAGGCCTCGGCATACAGCAGTCCGCAGTCCTCTCGAGACAGCTCAGTCCCGGACAGCGACGGGCGGTGTGTACAAATGGCAGGGACGTAATCAGCGTGAGCTGATGACTCACACTTACTAGGAATTCCTCGTTCAAGGGAAATAATTACAATTCCCTATCCCGGTCACGGAAGAGTTTCAACGGTTTACCAATGCCTTTCGGCAATGGATAGGCCAGCTGATTCTTCCATTGTAGCGCGCGTGCAGCCCCGGACATCTAAGGGCATCACAGACCTGTTATCGCTCAATCTCGTGCGGCTAAACACCGCTTATCCCTCTAAGAAGTAGACTGGACTTAAAAATCCAGCCACTATTTAGCAGGCTAGAGTCTCGCTCGTTATCGGAATAAACCAGACAAATCGCTCCACCAACTAAGAACGGCCATGCACCACCAACCACCAAATCGAGAAAGAGCTTTCAATCTGTCAATCCTTACGGTGTCCGGGCCGGGTGAGTTTTCCCGTGTTGAGTCAAATTAAGCCGCAGGCTCCACTCCTGGTGGTGCCATTCCGTCAATTTCTTTAAGTTTCAGCTTTGCAACCATACTACCCCAGGAACCGAAAGACTTTCGTTTCCGGGAAGCTCCTCGACAAGGCAACAATACCCCATCGGATCGCTAGATGGCATAGTTTACGGTCAGAACTAGGGCGGTATCTAATCGCCTTCGAACCTCTGACTTTCGTTCTTGATTAATGAAGACATTCTTGGCAAATGCTTTCGCTTTAGGGCGTCCCCCTGCGGTCCACGAATTTCACCTCTCGCGCAGGGATACGAATGCCCCCGAATTGTCCCTCTTAACCATTATTTCAGTTCCTGAACCAATAAATAGAACCGAAGTCCTCTTTTATTATTCCATGATCGACCATTCAAGCAAACGCTTGTTCTGAGCACTCTAATTTATTCAAAGTAAACTCGCTAGCCACTAAAGAAGCCGAAACCTCAATAGAAAACCAGCAAATAGTTACAACAGCGATTAACGCCAAAGGCGAACCACTGCATGTAACTCAGATCCAACTACGAGCTTTTTAACCGCAGCAATGACGATTTACACTAGTGGAGCTGGAATTACCGCGGCTGCTGGCACCAGACTTGCCCTCCACTTGATCCTCGAAAAAAGGTTTATGATCAACTCATTGAAATGACCGTTCCATAGGAATGGTCTTTTTATTTTTAGTCACTATCTCATCTCTTCAAGATTGGATAAGTTTCGCGCCTGCTGCCTTCCTTGGATGTGGTAGCCGTTTCTAAGGCTCCCTCTCCGGAGTCGAACCCTTATTCTCCGTTACCCGTAATAACCATGGTAGACTAATAGACTACCATCAGGTTGATAGGGCAGACACTTTTTCGGAATATCGGCGGACAAGCCGCCGATATGCTGCGTTATTCAGAGTCAGCAAACAGCACCCGAAGGTGATTGATTTGCTCTAATAATTGCACCCTTTCGAAAGTCAGGGTTTATTTACATGTATTAGCTCCAGAATTACCGCAGTTATCCAATAGGACGTTCCGAATAAATGACATCTGCTCTAATGAGCCGTTCGCAGTTTCTCTTTTAGATGAACTCCACATGCATGGCTTAATCT
>CAXBUJ010000039.1:0-13365 GCA_963978905.1 Trichostrongylus colubriformis | reverse complement strand
CCTAAGCCTAAGCCTAAGCCTAAGCCTAAGCCTAAGCCTAAGCCTAAGCCTAAGCCTAAGCCTAAGCCTAAGCCTAAGCCTAAGCCTAAGCCTAAGCCTAAGCCTAAGCCTAAGCCTAAGCCTAAGCCTAAGCCTAAGCCTAAGCCTAAGCCTAAGCCTAAGCCTAAGCCTAAGCCTAAGCCTAAGCCTAAGCCTAAGCCTAAGCCTAAGCCTAAGCCTAAGCCTAAGCCTAAGCCTAAGCCTAAGCCTAAGCCTAAGCCTAAGCCTAAGCCTAAGCCTAAGCCTAAGCCTAAGCCTAAGCCTAAGCCTAAGCCTAAGCCTAAGCCTAAGCCTAAGCCTAAGCCTAAGCCTAAGCCTAAGCCTAAGCCTAAGCCTAAGCCTAAGCCTAAGCCTAAGCCTAAGCCTAAGCCTAAGCCTAAGCCTAAGCCTAAGCCTAAGCCTAAGCCTAAGCCTAAGCCTAAGCCTAAGCCTAAGCCTAAGCCTAAGCCTAAGCCTAAGCCTAAGCCTAAGCCTAAGCCTAAGCCTAAGCCTAAGCCTAAGCCTAAGCCTAAGCCTAAGCCTAAGCCTAAGCCTAAGCCTAAGCCTAAGCCTAAGCCTAAGCCTAAGCCTAAGCCTAAGCCTAAGCCTAAGCCTAAGCCTAAGCCTAAGCCTAAGCCTAAGCCTAAGCCTAAGCCTAAGCCTAAGCCTAAGCCTAAGCCTAAGCCTAAGCCTAAGCCTAAGCCTAAGCCTAAGCCTAAGCCTAAGCCTAAGCCTAAGCCTAAGCCTAAGCCTAAGCCTAAGCCTAAGCCTAAGCCTAAGCCTAAGCCTAAGCCTAAGCCTAAGCCTAAGCCTAAGCCTAAGCCTAAGCCTAAGCCTAAGCCTAAGCCTAAGCCTAAGCCTAAGCCTAAGCCTAAGCCTAAGCCTAAGCCTAAGCCTAAGCCTAAGCCTAAGCCTAAGCCTAAGCCTAAGCCTAAGCCTAAGCCTAAGCCTAAGCCTAAGCCTAAGCCTAAGCCTAAGCCTAAGCCTAAGCCTAAGCCTAAGCCTAAGCCTAAGCCTAAGCCTAAGCCTAAGCCTAAGCCTAAGCCTAAGCCTAAGCCTAAGCCTAAGCCTAAGCCTAAGCCTAAGCCTAAGCCTAAGCCTAAGCCTAAGCCTAAGCCTAAGCCTAAGCCTAAGCCTAAGCCTAAGCCTAAGCCTAAGCCTAAGCCTAAGCCTAAGCCTAAGCCTAAGCCTAAGCCTAAGCCTAAGCCTAAGCCTAAGCCTAAGCCTAAGCCTAAGCCTAAGCCTAAGCCTAAGCCTAAGCCTAAGCCTAAGCCTAAGCCTAAGCCTAAGCCTAAGCCTAAGCCTAAGCCTAAGCCTAAGCCTAAGCCTAAGCCTAAGCCTAAGCCTAAGCCTAAGCCTAAGCCTAAGCCTAAGCCTAAGCCTAAGCCTAAGCCTAAGCCTAAGCCTAAGCCTAAGCCTAAGCCTAAGCCTAAGCCTAAGCCTAAGCCTAAGCCTAAGCCTAAGCCTAAGCCTAAGCCTAAGCCTAAGCCTAAGCCTAAGCCTAAGCCTAAGCCTAAGCCTAAGCCTAAGCCTAAGCCTAAGCCTTCAGAACTATACAGCAAAACATCGAACGCGTCCCAGGTGCTAACGACCATAAATACTTGGATAATTCCCACTCCTACAGTGTATCTCGATGCGGGTAATTTGAGTTCCTCTATCATTTACTTGTTCCTCATTGTTGAAGATGTGAACAAAATTATAGTTCCGAAAGTGGATCGTATGCAGTATCGCTTATTCTATACCAGATGGATGTACTACGTCATTCTGCCGCAGCAGTTCAAAGCATTGAAGCAGTATGAGGCTATGGAAATTTTCGGTCATAGAGGCTTACAATCTTTCCTAAATTTTGCTCTGAGCGCACAAGGAAGAGACATTCCGGTGCGTTCTTCAGTTCTTCCGCCGTTTGATCCTCCATTTCATAGGTTGATTCAGCTTGCAAACGATCTCGTCAGTTCCTGACTTCGCTTCTGAATTTTGTGGAGATGTCATCGAAAACTCCCTCAAAGATGAAAGTGGTTCTTCCTGATGACATGGAACCTCCAAGGTATACCACATATAGTAGTTTTCTCGAAATATTTCTGCTAATGTCGAAGTTTCTCGAAATTTTTCTGCTAATGTCGAAGTTTTCTTGAAATATTTCTGCTAATATAGTTAGCTCAACTGCATTATGTGACAAACTTCAGATTTTTTCGTTTCCGAGGCTCTAGGGGGTGTCAGTTTCAGAGCGTGTTTCCTTTTTGTCCTCGTGCTCAGCTGTGGGTTATTGCCTACGCTTAGAGGCAGAAAGATTACTTCTAATTTTGTTGTTTATTTCGGTATTCCTGTGCTTTCTCGCATAGTTGTTCTTATCAATTCATTTTTGGGTTTCCAAGCTAGCTCGATGCTCCTCTATTGTCCTCTTCGATTGTCGGAGTATTTCTGCCGGATGTTGTGACTACCCTTCTCTGCAGCTTCAATAGCATTTGATCGTGTTAAGTTGACGGATTACTGATTGTTGAAGATGCAAGATAAAATGTACTCGATCTTTTAGATGAATATGTCTTTTCTGCGAACCTTGTCATACATGGGTAGTTGGGAAAATTTTCGAGGAAAAGAGCCGGGTCTCCGATTGAGTGCGAAACGAAAGAAATAATGGAATAATTCTGTGGCGATTACTTTGTGCATCACCGGTTTTCTTTTCAATTCCTACAATTATTTGCGTACCCACTGATTTTTCATAATGGAAGCCGCACATTTCTGTGATACGAGCGCTTTTTGCCAGACTATCTTGGGAGAGCGCCCACGAAACCGGCGAATTGTTATATTTGCAACTGAACAAAAGTTAGTAA
The DNA here is from genome assembly GCA_963978905.1 of Trichostrongylus colubriformis. Taxonomy (NCBI): domain Eukaryota; kingdom Metazoa; phylum Nematoda; class Chromadorea; order Rhabditida; family Trichostrongylidae; genus Trichostrongylus; species Trichostrongylus colubriformis. Next base: position 10,519 of record CAXBUJ010000039.1, on the reverse strand, counting down.
TTACACCTACCATTCTGCACAGTCTGAAATAGCAGGGCGGCAGCACAGCACGAATTATGACATCTCATTAACCAGCAATAACAACGACACAATTTGTTCTTGGTTTTCACTTTATCGATTCTAAGTTAACATAACTTCACAACAAATAAGAAGTCGAATCGACAAGAGATCATTTTTATATCGTGATGAACAACTTATCATAATTGATCATGACAACAACTATACACAACAACTGTACTCATCTCAACAAAAAATATCAACGCTATACAATTTTTTATCAACAATAACAACAACATAACATTCCTTTTAAACGTAAATACTATACTTTCCCGTTTTGCATCTTCAATTTTGAATAGCTCGTGCACATACCGCATGAGCCCAAACGCGACACTGTGTGCACCTCATCCATTGTGTTTCCCGGGCATCAGGTTCCTCCGGATCCATGTCTTCGGGAAGAACAGGGTGCTCTTCAACGCAGAGCGAGCAAAATAATATATCCTCAGGGTCTACATGTATTTCTTCGGTCGTCTGCGCCTTTTTCTTCATTTGTTTCCGAATCTGAGCTCTCTGCAAAGACATGATATTTACATATAAATATAACCGTATCAGCCACTAAAGCTTGAACTCATACCGTATAGAGCTCCGCCTTTTTCAGGGTTGGTCTCCCGCTGCTGACCTCCGGTCTGGGAAGTACAGCAACATTACTCGGATGACCAAAGTCACTGGCTAGGCGACGCATACGCTCTGCTAAATCTGATAGCGCCTGCACTGCAATTTCATCTCCCTGTTTGACCAAAACATTGCCCTTCGCATAAATTACAGTGTAACTCTGAAACAGTCCAGATACATGATAATTCAATAATGTCTGTTAAAGCTACCTTTGCAACATCATCCCGAAGCGCATGCAGCTCCCCGCGTGGATCAGCAACTCAAATTACCCGCATCGAGATACACTGTAGGAGTGGGAATTATCCAAGTATTTATTGTCGTTAGCACCTGAGACGCGGTCGATGTTTTGCTGTATAGTTCTGAAGGCTCGCAATTGAATCAGAACAATGCAGATGACTAAAGAAACAATCTAAAATTCAACACGTAAAAGAAATGAAAGGAATTCATAAATTCATAATTTACCCCATAGATTCTCCATGAAACGCAACTAAGGCTGTCACTATGTTGTACATTGACATTGTTTCGAACTTATGGGTACCAAAAAGGACATCGATAGTAGTGCTCCATTTCTTCAGGGCGCTGAGACATAGCTGGAAGACCTGGTAGACGATCTGAAAGAAAAGGTCCAAAACAGATATAAAGACAAATGAGCGTCTCATTTCAGTTATTCTATTAACGGTGATTTAGGGTAAACTGCATTTCCTACAAAAGGTACAAAGTCCCCTGAGGTAGGCAGCATGATAGATTGATAGAAGCATGGCTATATATCACTGAAAATTCAATATCCACCACATCGGTGAAGTAGGGGTGTGCGAAGTGATGTGCTTAACACGTGAATCGCAGAGAACAAATCTAAGGAAGCTACTTAGTCCCTTCGAACTTTTGCAGATTCTCTGTGACATAACTCACATGCACCTCATCAGTGTCCTCTGTAATTGCCATGCGACCATGTAAAGCATGCGTGTCGTTCGCCAACTGATAAGTTTCTCCTATTCACTTTTACTGGGTTTCGCAGAATAAGGAGCATGTAATACTGTAAATTTCAGAGTTAGCACTAGTCGAGTATTTGGAGGATCATGTGCAATAGTTTCAGTTCGGAAAATTCAATAAATAACACTAACCCATTGCATGGTTGCAACCACGACAGAGAGCATCACTTTCGACGGTTCGAATTTGCTTGAAATCAACCTAAAAGTAGGAACTTTAAAATGCCAAGTATGTAAAAACGCGGATTACCAGTCAAAAGAAGCAGAAGTTCTAACCAGAAACAATCCACCATCTTCCACTGCTTGATCGCCGCTTAGTAACGGACGAAAGCCGCTGCATTTGCACTCTGTACATCGTGCAAACAAAGCTAACACCTTCACATTGCAGTCTTCATCACGGGACCGCATCTGAAAGGGTGATTAAGGATTTCAAAAAGTTTAGAATGCTCAAATCTTACCTTTTCGACTTTATAGCCCTACAAACGACCAGACCTTCTATGAGTTGAGTTGCCGTAGACGTTCTCGATAGCTGAAAGTGAACTGTCTTGAAAATTGACATATTTCACAATGTTTCAGAGAGTGTAGACAGAACCGCACGATGCAACTCACTGTCAGGTGGAATTTTCTTTACTAACACATATGAACATATGAACAACATATGAACAATCAAAATTGACAAATGAACGAACTGAAATACGCAAAAGAAAAGGAAAGAACAAAGAATCGCGAACATAAAAAGCATGAACAAAGAATCGCGAAGAGAAAAAGCATACTCGAAGCTGATCTTATCAATAAATCCACACCCTCACGCGGCGCGTTTCGTGCGCAGTCTCTCTGGCTCGCTGCCAGCAGTGGCCGTAGTGCTGTGCGCGCTTCCAATGCTTTGCTTGAATTACTATTCGACGAACCGCTGCTATTGACACATTTCGCTGGCAATTATATTAGTCATTATGACGAGTTTGGTACGGGGTGGAGGAAGAGAAAGGAGGTACGAGGTGGAAGAACCGTTCCTAGCGTCAAAAATCCCCTCTTGCAGATAGGAAACTCTTCATCTCGAAACTCCTCCCTACTCCCTGACGTAAGTTGAAACTCACTTTCAATCTAAGTGAAGCTTGTTTCTTCCTTGTCAAGGGGAAGAGGTGTGAACTTCAACACGAGCCTAGGAAGGAGAAAGTGCTTCGGGTGAGTGAAACAATATCCTTATGCAAAAAGAGGTTTGTTGCGTGAAAAGTGTTTCATTCGCCCAGGGCTCCCCTAAGACTCGTATCTCTTCGTTGGATAGCGTTTTCTATCTTAGGGAATAGAACAATACTTCTTATTAGTTCGTACAGTTTGATGTATCCCCTTATCTAAGCCACAGATGAAGGTAGTGGTTCTTCTTCCAGCTAAGGCTTAGGCAAAAGCCTAGGCAAAAGTAGCACCAACGGACGTGCGATCCTCCACTCCAACAACATCAGCACCAATGATTGTCGTATACGAACGCCAAATAACACGCTTGAAACTTTGATGTTTCTCAACTCCGCGGAGATAAAGCGCGCCAGAGCGCCCGATAAGGTGCGCGCACGACACGCGTCGCGTGAGGGTATGGATTTATCGTTGCGATCCTCGAAGCTGATTTACAAGCAAATCTGACCGTGTGCGATATCGGTTTTTGCTGGATCGGTCCAACGCTAGATTGTATACGGTAAAGAAAAGGACGAGTTTTTTCGGAAAACTCGCACTGCATTTTTTCATGGTGTAGATGTAGGCGGCAGTTCTTTTATGTATTTAAGCTTCCCTACCTCTTTTTGTTTTCAGATATGTTTCGCTGTGACTACATTAAGTGTGGTATCAACTTCATCCGCAGCTGCTACTCGATAATGCTTCAGCCGAATTTCTATGGTCGTGAAGTTCGGCACTGTTCAACTATTCCTACCCCATATACCGCGAATTGGGTCAAAAAAATAATTTTCGCCGAAACTTTGCCCAGGGGGTTATTGGGGTGCTGGTCACGAATATGACACCCGTTTTGGCGTTTGCGCCAATTTTGAATTTCTATGCGCGTGAAGTTTGGCACTATTCAACTATTCCTACCCCAGATCCGCGAATTGGGTCAAAAAAAAAAATGATTTTCGCTGAAACTTCGCCTTTAGGTAGGTGTTATTTGTAAGGGAGTGTGAGAGATGGATGAAGAGAGAAGCATGAGGAAGGATCAGTAGAGAGACTGATAAGGGAGGTAGAGTGTATAAAAGGATGTGTGATGCCTAATAAAGTCATTCTTCCCCTCTGTGTTGTCGACACAACTCAACTGGCGATCAGGCGAACAGGATGACTACTGTGGGGGCAGGGCAAGCAAGCGGCAAAGCAGAAGCAGGAGTCAGCGCCTCAGGAAGACCCACGATGGTAGACCCGGGCACTGAGGTGTACCGCGGTCGAGCCCCGGGACCGTATGTTCCGGGAACGTCGTGGCGAACTTGGTGGAAGCTGTTCGCGAACTTCTACGAGTTACTGGAATCACTCCTGCAGGGACGTGAGCTCGAAGAAGTAGCGCTGAAGGATCTTCGCGCAGCAATGGAGCCGAAGAAGCTGGTATTGGCGGAACGATTCGGGTTGATGTCGAAGATGCAGAAGCAAGGACAAGCGCTGCACGAGTATTACGCGGAGCTGTAGAAGGCAGCTAATACGTGCTGTTTCGAAGAGATTAATGATCATCGTGATGCAGTAGTAACGATGGTCTTCATCGGAGGATTACTCTCGATAGAGACGAGGAAGCGTCTCTTGGAGAAGGAGCAACTGACGTCGAAGGAAGCGCTGGAGCAGGCAGAGGCTTTCGAGCGTGTAGGAGCGAATGCTCCACACCTGAAGGAAGGCCCGCAAGCCCAAATGGTGGGAGTGGCTCAAGTAAGAGCCCGCAGAGAGGACCGTAACCGACAGGGGCCAGGTCGCCCGCAGACTAGGGAAGAGAAGGGGAAACCGAGCAAGGGCCCAGCTCGGAGAGGTATGAGATGTAGGGTCTGCGGAGCGCTTGGCGACGCCGGTTATGAGTGTTTCAGGAAAGAGAAGGCATACTGCAATGTATGCAGGAAGAAGGGTCACCTGGCAGCGACGTGTTGGAAGAGTGCCAGGAGTGGCCGGAAAGACTCCCGCCAGATACATTGGTGTGAGGAGCCCGCTGGTAGCTCCGACAGTGGAGAGGAACTGGTGATGCAGAACGTGAACATGGTAGCAGTTTCACATCTCACCCACTGTCGTAGAGCTGAGCCGCGGAAACAGATGCGAAGCAGTACAAGTACAGTGGAGGACAGCCCCAGAGGGGGAAAAGGCATTCCCGCTGCACCCAATTACTCGGGCAGAGGAAATGGAAAGTGTGCGGATGGGGAGTTGATAGTCGCTGATATGGTCGAAGATGTCGTAGCAGACCGGTCGGTGGGCGAGCCACCGCGAATGCTGCAGATGGAAGTGAATGGGAAGAAGATCCCATTCGAGTTAGACACTGGAGCTTCTCTGTCAATTATTGATGAGAAAACCTGGCATAGACTGGGACGACCGCCGCTGGAGAAAGCGGAAGTGGTGGCGACAGCATTCGATAACAAGCGCATTATGTTCCAAGGCAAGGTCCCATTGAAAATTAAGTTCGCCGGAAAGGAGGCGATACTAGACATACATGTCTTCAAGGAGGCAAGCCACTCCTTGTGTGGAAGGGACATGATTAAGAGGTTACAGATTGATTGTGGACCATATTACGGGATGGTGCACGAGGTGAAACAGATGCCCAGAGTAGAAATCAAAAAAGAATTAGTGCGTATGTTGAATAATAATAAGAGGATGTTCCAGAAAGGTTTGGGCAAGTGTACAATTGCCCGAGCTGAACTCAAGTTTAAAAGAGAGGCAGTAACGCCTAAGTTTTTTAGGGCCAGACCAGTTCCTATCGCACTTAGGCCCAAAGTAGAGGCTAAGTTGGAGGAAATGGTGCGAAGTGGAATAGTGAAAAGGGTAGAGCACAGCAAATGGGCTACACCGTTGGTAGTAGTACCCAAGCCGGGCGGGAAGTTAAGAATATGTGGTGATTATAAAGTCACAGTAAACCCGCAATTAGACATTAATCAGTATCCATTGCCCAAGCCAGAGGATTTGTTTCATATGCTGCATGGCGGCAAGAGGTTTTCAAAAGTGGACCTTTCAGATGCGTATATGCAGGTAGAGCTGGAAGAAGACTCAAGACAGTATACCACAATTAATACGCATAAAGGCTTAATTGAGTATACGCGGATTCCGTTTGGAATCACGTCAGCACCTGCAATATTCCAGCGCATCATGGAAGAGGCGCTGGCGGGTATAGAAGGGGTAGTGATCTACCTGGATGATATCACTATTACAGGCCCAGATGACAAGACGCACTTAGAGAGATTGGAAAAAACCTTAGATAGGTTAAATAAGGCTGGATTCCGCCTTAAAAGAGAGAAATGCGAATTTTTCAAGGAGGAGATGGAGTTTTTAGGCCATGTGGTCGATGAGAAGGGCATCCGGCCATCTCCGAATAAGCTGAAGGCGATGCTGAATATGCCAGAGCCTAAGAATTTGAAAGAGTTGGAGTCGTACTTAGGCATGGTGCAATATTATGGGAAATTCATCCCGAGGCTAGCGACCCTGGCAGCGCCACTAAGTAGTTTGCGAAGGAAAGGCGCATCGTGGAAGTGGGGCGCAGAAGAAAAAATAGCTTTTAATCAAATACGTGAAAAGCTTACATCTGCGGATACATTGGCGCATTATAATCCAGATGTTCCGGTAGTGCTAGCTACCGATGCTTCAGAATATGGTATTGGAGCCGTATTATCCTACTCTATATAATTCGCTTAGTATGTCTGTGCGTGTGTGTGTGTGTGTGTGTGTGTGTGTGTGTCCGTCTGTTTGTCACGAAATTCATATCTCGCGTCGCAGCAAAGCTAGGACGCTGAATTTTACAAATGATATAGGGGGTGGTAAGGGGACCCAGGCGGTGGTGGACCGAAAGTGATAGCAGCTGATACGCGCTGATAAGGAGCCTCGAAAGGCGAATGTCACCAATGTCGTTTCCCCTTTCAGGTTGGTCCTAGAGCGCTGACCCTTTTGGGTGTTTTGCGGGGTAAGACGGGGACATTAATGGTGGGTGATCCACCTTGATAACGGTTGATAAGATTTGATAAGGAGCGTAAAAAGGCTAGAGTCGTCGAATCCGTTTCGCTTTTCGTATTGGTCCCGGAGCGTTCATACTAACAGGTGTTTTGCGGGGTGGGAAGGGGACACTAATGGTGGGTGATCCGCATTGATTACGCTTGATAAGATACGATAAGGAGCGTAAAAAGGCTAGAGTCGTCGAATCCGTTTCGCTTTTGCATTGGTCCCGGAGCGTTCATACTAGCAGGGGTTTTGCGGGGTGGGACGGGGACACTAATGGTGGGTGATCCGCATTGATTACGCTTGATAAGATACGATAAGGAGCGTAAAAAGGCTAGAGTCGTCGAATCCGTTTCGCTTTTCGCATTGGTCCCGGAGCGTTCATACTAGCAGGGGTTTTGCGGGGTGGGACGGGGACACTAATGGTGGGTGATCCGCATTGATTACGCTTGATAAGATACGATAAGGAGCGTTAAAAGGCTAGAGTCGTCGAATCCGTTTCGCTTTTCGCATTGGTCCCGGAGCGTTCATACTAACAGGGGTTTTGCGGGGTGGGACGGGGACACTAATGGTGGGTGATCCGCATTGATTACGCTTGATAAGATACGATAAGGAACGTAAAAAGCTAGAGTCGTCGAATCCGTTTCGCTTTTCGCATTGGTCCCGGAGCGTTCATACTGACAGGTGTTTTGCGGGGTGGGACGGGGACACTAATGGTGGGTGATCCGTATTGATTACGCTTGATAAGATACGATAAGGAACGTAAAAAGGCTAGAGTCGTCGAATCCGTTTCGCTTTTCGCATTGGTCCCGGAGCGTTCATACTAACAGGTGTTTTGCGGGGTGGGACGGGGACACTAATGGTGGGTGATCCGCATTGATTACGCTTGATAAGATACGATAAGGAGCGTAAAAAGGCTAGAGTCGTCGAATCCGTTTCGCTTTTGCATTGGTCCCGGAGCGTTCATACTGACAGGTGTTTTGCGGGGTGGGACGGGGACACTAATGGTGGGTGATCCGTATTGATTACGCTTGATAAGATACGATAAGGAACGTAAAAAGGCTAGAGTCGTCGAATCCGTTTCGCTTTTCGCATTGGTCCCGGAGCGTTCATACTAACAGGTGTTTTGCGGGGTGGGACGGGGACACTAATGGTGGGTGATCCGCATTGATTACGCTTGATAAGATACGATAAGGAGCGTAAAAAGGCTAGAGTCGTCGAATCCGTTTCGCTTTTGCATTGGTCCCGGAGCGTTCATACTAGCAGGGGTTTTGCGGGGTGGGACGGGGACACTAATGGTGGGTGATCCGCATTGATTACGCTTGATAAGATACGATAAGGAGCGTAAAAAGGCTAGAGTCGTCGAATCCGTTTCGCTTTTCGCATTGGTCCCGGAGCGTTCATACTCACAGGTGTTTTGCGGGATGGGGTGGGAACATTCATGAAGGGTGACCCGCACTGATTACGCTTGATAAGATACGATAAGGAGCGTAAAAAGGCTAGAGTCGTCGAATCCGTTTCGCTTTTCGCATTGGTCCCGGAGCGTTCATACTAACAGGTGTTTTGCGGGGTGGAACAGGGACACTAATGGTGGGTGATCCGCATTGATAACGCTTGATAAGATACGAGGGGTGGGAACATTCATAAAGGGTGACCCGCACTGATTACGCTTGATAAGATACGATAAGGAGCGTAAAAAGGCTAGAGTCGTCGAATCCGTTTCGCTTTTCGCATTGGTCCCGGAGCGTTCATACTAACAGGTGTTTTGCGGGGTGGAACAGGGACACTAATGGTGGGTGATCCGCATTGATAACGCTTGATAAGATACGATAAGGAACGTAAAAAGGCTAGAGTCGTCAAATCCGTTTCGCTTTTCGCATTGGTCCCGGAGCGTTCATACTAACAGGTGTTTTGCGGGGTGGGACGGGGACACTAATGGTGGGTGATCCGCATTGATAACGGTTGATAAGATACGATAAGGAACGTATAAAGGCTAGAGTCGTCGAATCCGTTTCGCTTTTCGCATTGTTCCTGGAGCGTTAACACTCATAGGTGTTTCGCAGGGTGTGCCAGGGACATTAACGGTGGGTGATCCGCATTGATAACGGTTGATAAGATTAGATTAGGAGCATGAGAAGGCAAATGTCGTCATTTTCGATTCACCTTTCGCGTTGATTCTAGAGTGCCGATATTTATAGGTGTTCTAAGTCCTGAGACAGGGACATTAACGGTGGGTGACCCGCATTGATAACGATTAATAAGATTCGAAAAGGAGCGTCGGAAGGCTAGAGTCGTCGAATCCGTTTCGCTTTCGGCATTGATCCTGTAGCGTTAACACTCATAGGTGTTTAGCAGGATGGGCCAGGGACTTTTAGTGTGAGTGAGTTAAAGTGATAATGGTTGATAAGATTCGATATAAATATGAGAAAACAAACGTCGTCAAATTTGTTTCGCTTTTCGCATTGATCCTAGAGCGCTAACACATCATAGATGTTTAGCAGGGTGGGCCAGGAACTTCGATGGTAGGTGATTCAAATCGATAATGGTTGATAAGATTTGATAATGATTATGAGAAGACAAATGTCGCCGCTGTCACTCATGGGTGTTCAGCAGGGTTGGACGGGGACATTGATAGTGGGTGATCCAAAGTGATAATGATTGATAATATTCGATTGGAACGTGAGAAGGGAAATGTCACCAAGGCCGGTTCGCTTTTGCGGCTAACAGTTAAATGTTCACATTTGCAGGTATTGTAGGGTACGGGGGACTCAATGGTATTGTTGGGTACAGGGCCTCAGTGAAACTGATAGCGGCTTACAGTGGCTGATAGGAACCATTAGGATTGGATAGGATGAAATCATTTACATCATTTGCTACTACTATACGACCGCTTTAGCAAAAGCGTCCGATGCCCAGTGCCATTGGATGAACATATTTTGTTTATGTCCTGATATGGCTGGCCGATGCATCGACCGCTGAATTGCCTTGCGTTCCAAAAAATGGTGCACTACTCTTGATACTGTGATCTACATTGATAATTATGATACAACCTATATCTGTGATAGCGAAGCGAGCGGTTCACTCGGAATCATTTTAATTAGGTATTGGTAGCAACACTTGGTATCGACCGCTAGACTATGTAAAATTCCAAGTAGTGAAGCATGTTTACGAAAACGATTAACAACGATAATAAAGATATAGATCCATCATTATACCATTAATGTGTAGGAATTGGATGCTCAGCAAGTGAACGTTAGTTACCAATCGATGCAATCGAATACAAAACTGTTTATCTCTGAACTATCCAAACTCCCAATGATGACGTAAACCAGTTGGCTGGCGCACACTACTGCGCGCGATTCATGTCGGTGAGGTGCAAAATGGATGCGTTGCAAAGCGACTGAAGTATGTTAACACCAAAATGCTTTATTATCATGCCATATTCTCTGCTTTTTTCCAATTCAATAGCTTAGCTGAAAGTAGAGGAAAGAAAATTTCCGCTCGACTCCATACACAACTGTGGTCGGGCCTATCAAACCCTTTTTGCACGGCATCGCCATGATTTGCGCGCAGAAGTGTGCGCAAATCATGGCGATGCCGTGCAAAAAGGGTTTGATAGGCCCGACCACAGTTGTGTATGGAGTCGAGCGGAAATTTTCTTTCCTCTACTTTCAGCTAAGCTATTGAATTGGAAAAAAGCAGAGAATATGGCATGATAATAAAGCATTTTG
>CAXBUJ010000038.1:0-40779 GCA_963978905.1 Trichostrongylus colubriformis | reverse complement strand
CTTGGGAAGCTGAACTCTCCGGTAATACTGTAATAGCTTCCGTTTGTACAAAAAACTCCAGGAACTGACCAAAAACGTCCTTCACCGTTTTCCGGAAGTAACTGATTCGTCTCCCAACTTATTCACATATAATGGCATGTTTCAAACCTTGCTCATTACAACCGAAATCTGTGCAGCTCTTCCCGTTTATCTGTTTTCTTCAATTCGCATCAGATGTCATGCAGCGCATCAGCAAAGTCAATTTTATCAGAGAAACGTGTTGATTGAGAGATCCTTAAAAACTATTAGCAATTCACGACAGACTACTAAATGATGCGCTTAGAGGCCGTATAAATAAGCGTGAAAACTAGATGAAACCGTCACCAACAACAATCTTACTTCACTTTCAGGGAATGTGTGCGGGGCCTGTGGCGCAAAACATACGATCTGGCAGCGCCGCACCTATGTATTCGCACACTGTAGCAGTTGCTTTGTCCGCATTTCAGCCTAGGCAACTGTCTTAGGACCCAATCACAAACCGCGCCTCTAGCTCGCACATGTCGCTTTGGTATAGAAAGTTTCAACGACTGCCACACTGTCTTTGCTGTCTGTCGTGTTATTTCCAGTACTGTGGCTGTCCTCCTCTTGAGCAGTTGTTGAAAAAAAAGAACGGTATCTCAGGGCTATGCATTGGTCATAGGTCATACTTCTTCTAGCGCTTCTGTGCTTAGCTTTCAGCGAAGCTGCCAAGGCTGCTAAAAAGGTACGCATTTGAATTATTTATTTCGAAAATCCCCAGTCATCCAACTGACAGTGCTACACCCATGTCGGGAGCGAAGAGATGTGCGACTCAGTGAAAGGTGAATATAGACACGTTATGACATTTCTACTATACTGATAAGGTACCGTAAATGCCACCCATCATGTGTGATCCTGTAGAACTGATACTGCCCTTCAACATTCAGCAATGTCCCATCCTCTTCGATGTAGTCCACACATAGCTTTTTGTTAGTATGCCCGTGTTGTTGCTTGTTCCGCCAAAAAAGGTGTAATTTTCATGAATTATCCCATGAGTAGTGATTTTTTGGAGAGCGTACGCCACAAACCTCACTTCCCAATGCTGAGATGGTGCTATCGCAGTTACTGGGCATCCCACTGAAAGCGCCATTTTTGTGAATGATTAAAAGAGCTTGCCGCTTGCCCCTCCATCAAGGCTTGGGCAAAAGTATACGCTCGAATGTGCAGATGGCCTCTTTTGAAATCTCGCACAAGTGTTTAGTCGTGCAGTTAACAAGATGCCTCCTACCCATCACGACAATAGCACCGTTAAGGCACACCCATGCGCGTTAGACTAGAACAGGAATTGTCTCATTCATGGAAGATTCAAGTGACTTATATTCGTCCCTCAGAAGCAAGTTTTCCTAGCAGTGTAGCCGGCTGTAGTAGCCTGGGACACCATTCGTCATCGGATTTACAATTATAACAATATCCGCGTTAGCTGATATTCATGTTAACAGGACACGAAGGACGTCGATACCCACAAAGGGTCTAAAAAATCTGCTGCATCAAAGGTTCACACCAAATCCAAGAAAAATAAAAGAAGCAAATCGAAAGTAAAGCACCATAAGAAGAAGTCTTGCAAAAATTGTTGAAATGTTCTCTCTCAATAAATACAGTCTGATTAGCGATGTCGAAAACAAAAGTAAATTGAAATCCAAGTTTGCAGTTTTCTTAATCTTCTGTTAACAAGAGCACTTACATGGCCAGAGGACACAGCGCAAGTTCCTTTAAAACCACCGTTGTAGATGAGATCGATACACCGTAGCAGCAATAGGTCGAAGAAAACTTTCTTGACAAGAAATGAGGAATCAAATCTCTCTGCAGGTCCATTGTCTGGGGCGTGTCCAGCTAAAGTTCTTTTACTGGGGCATTTCAACCATCCATCTGAATCCTCTAGAGAATTGGTCAAGGGGAAAAAGAGTTTTATATTACTTTCATGAATAATTCATTTTTCACTACGGATCACAAAGCTTCAGGCGAAAAGAGCAAAAAATGATGCATTCCACAATTTGCATAACATGCTCCCGGCGGATGCACCACATATAGCTCTCGTGGTCAGTGGGACTACTTGCCGTGCCTCGCGGATGTCATCCTAGTACAGTACACTACACGAAAGTGCAATCGTTTACCTCGAACTTGCGTAATTAAACAAAGCAAAGAAAGCGCAATAGAAAAATTGCCGCACAAGCGTTCAGACTATTGAAAGGATTTGTGAGCGAACCTAAAGATTATCTTATCTTAAGAGATGAAAACTACACTAGCGCAAAATAAATGAAGGCGCATTCAGATGAGTCAATGTGCTTTTGTATAAATACGCACTTCACAGCTGTGGGTTATTCCGTCCATCAAAGCAAAAAGTCGGTCAGCTGCAGCAAGTAAAATGAGAAGCATATGTACAAGGCTTCAGAATGAAAAATGAAATCAAAATGAAAAAACTCTTATAACAGCGACTGAACACACGTTTGATGCATATACTGACCTATCGGCTGAGGTTGTCTTCGGGTTGACCGCAGCTTCTCCATTTCTCTCGCCTTGCGACTTGCATCCATCGTGACAGACCGCAATCCTTCAATTATAATGAAAGTTTCGGCCTACCTTGTCCACGGTCTTCCCAGTGGCATTGTGTTGTCTCAAAGAATCCATTCAGTAACTCTCGAGCTGCACTGATCGTCTTTTCGTCTGAGTCAGTGACCGGCTTGATGGCCCTTCAGTCTTCTTTTATACTGTTACGGTCTTGCAATCGCGACTTCTCCCTTTGCACGAATAGTCTAGCTGTGGTCGGAGATCGTCCGCTGTGGTCGGAGACGCATTGTAGGAACAGAAGGTTACGCAAACAGTCCCACTCTCCGTTCCCAACGGCGGTGAACGACGGGACGAGGCTTTTACTCGGAGGCCACGCCCACCCGGACGTACTTTGTGGTGCTGTATCTCAGCCAAATTCACAATTTTTCGCGTGAAATTTCGCATGAAGCCCACATTAAGCAAAAACAACATAAACATATGGGTAACACAAAAACTCATTTTTCCGTGGACGATTCCTTCAAGTAGGAAGAATAAAACTCTTCCGAATGATATGAGGCGTTTTATAGTGGAACTTTTCGTCCGAGAAAAGAGACACTCTCTACGGAATGTGCTTTGGACTGGAACAGGAATGGTCTCACTCATAAAAAAAAAAAACAGGTAATTCATATTCGCTCCAAGATCCATGTTAGCACAAGCAGTGCAGCCGGCTTTAGTAGCCTAAGACACAATTCGTCATCGATTTCACCGATATTTCGGCCACCATGCTATCTGCCTTGACGTCTAAGCAGTGATAGTTGCATACAGTAATAGCTAGCGGTAAAAAATCATTCCAATGCCATTCTTTTAGCTCGTGCCTTATGTGCTCACCAGGTAGACTTTAGCCACTCGATTATTTGTTCAAACCGCTTAACTGTTTGAACTTCCGACGATGAATGATCGGTTCATAGAGATATCAAATTAGCTTGCCCACAGTACTGCATAAGGTAGAACCGCACAATGCGACCACTTCCATAAAACGTAATTTCTTGTTCGATGGCATGAAAGGCGACGCGCGATATTGAAAATTCACTGGATTCACGCAAAAGTGAAAAAGCTTGGGGAGGCTGTTCACAGAATTCTACAGAACAATTTCTTGGATTTTTCTGCAATAGCTTCTGCAGCTCCAGTATTTTCGAGCGAAAGTCGCTGCAGTTGTCAGTTATGCTTTTTCCGGTTATTCTAGATTATCTCCTACGTCCCCCAAATAAATAAATGTACAAGAGAAGTATCATACTTTTCACAGCTACTAAACTTGTTGATTAGCGCTGAATTACCATCTTTTCAATTAACATACTAACATGGAAAGAATATTAGAGTATCTTAACAATTACAAACAAGCACATTACGACAGCGCGCTAATTGTTATCAGTCTGGAGCGCGGATAAAAGGCACGCAGGTCTGTGGTTGTCGTCATAACAACCACATCACCTCTCTTCTGGAGACTCATCTCTAGAATAGGATTCTTAGCGACGTGCATGAGAGGTCGTTTATACACATCGGTACGAATGACATACTTCGCACCTCAAGTGCGAAAGCTCGCTCCTCATATGCGATGAAATAAATAATTAGGTGCGAGAATCAAAGGTAATTTATGGCTTCATACTTTGACAGTCAAAAATTAGTTCCGTTTTTTTGAAGCATTTTGTTTATTCCACTGAGATGTAGTATGTACAGGGAATTGAGTCATAAAAAATCGCGCCTCAAAGCATATGCATAGCGTATGATTTGGACAAGCAGCGAGAGCCGAGTGACTCCCACAAACCGAAGCTCTTTAGCGTCAACCTTAGGAAGTCTCCCACGAGAGACCCACCACGAAACTTGACTCTCTCGTTTTAGGCAGCCGCTGAAGCCGGGGTGTTCTAAAACTTGAGTGCGCAGAGACTGCTCCATAACGATGAAGGTAGTGTGCCACAGATTTCTTTTGCTTACTTCGATGATATTTTGCCCCATTACTTTTATTTCTTTCGATACTCTCTGTATCGAATGTTTACCAGATGCAGTAAGCATCACTTTGTACCAATTTTTGAATCAAGCGGAGTATAGCTTATCTTCGATTCTCGCGTCTAGTAGTCTTCACACAGAGGTGCGACGCAGGTGGGAAATAGGCCAACAACTTCTTAACTGTTCTACTTCGAAAAAGGAGCAATTTTGTCATTATTCGGTTATCGCTACCCCAGAATATCACTACCCCCGGATAATTTGCAGAAGCTTCAATTGCAGTTGCACCGATCACAGAGATCACCTCCGTTTTCAACGCTGACGCGAATAGGAATCATAGATGCGCTCTGGCAAAGTGCACAATGCTTTATTGTGGTCTCTTTGCCTCGTGTTCGCGGCCAGCTGATCCAGCCCCTCGCCCATCTCCATTCTAGTGACGGCTAGTGACGGAGAGGGGACGCAAAAGGGAAGGAAGGGTGTCTATTTCTTGTCACTTGGATTTTTCACCGTCTCATTTTCGTTCTTTTTCCACTGTTACACTGCTGAGTACCCCTACTTTCATATTCCACAATCTGCCGAGCTTGCCCCTCTCAGTGACTTCAAAGCGCGTGTTTGTCAACAAGAAGTGATTGACGTATTTCCCACCTGCTTCGCACCTCATGTGTGAAGAATTAACTAGACGCGAGAATCGAAGATCAGCTATACTCCGCTTGATTCAAAAATTGTGTACAATGTGTTGCTTACGGCTGTCATCTGGTAAGCATTCGATACAAAGAGCATCGAAAGGAATAAAAGTGATGGGGCAAAATATCATCGAAGTAAGCAAAAGAAATTTGTGGAACACTACTTTCATCGCTATGGAGCAGTCTCTGCGCACTCAAGTTTTAGAACACCCCGGCTTCAGCGGCTGCCTAAAACGAGAGAGTCAAGTTTCGTGGTGGGTCTCTCGTGGGAGACTTCCTAAGGTTGACGCTAAAGAGCTTCGGTTTGTGGGAGTCACTCGGCTCTCGCTGCTTGTCCAAATCATACGCTATGCATATGCTTTGAGGCGCGATTTTTTCACGACTCAAACCCCTGTACTTACTACATTTGAGTGGAATGCACAAAATGCCTCAAAAAACGGATCTAATTTGTAACTGTCAAAGTATGGAGTCATTAATTACCTTTGATTCTCGCACCTAATTATTCCCTTCATCGCATATGAGGAGCGAGCTTCGCACTTGGGGTGCGAAGTATGTCATTCGTACCGATGTGTATAAACGACCTCGCATGCACGCCGCCGCTAAGAATCCTGTTCTTAAGATGAGTCTCTAGAAAGAGAGGTGATGTGGTTCTTATGACGATAACCACAGGCCTGCGCGCCATTTATTCGGCTCCAGACTGATAACAATTAGCGCAATGTGCTTGTTTGTAATTGTTGGATGATCGTAAGATCGTAATTGTTTGTAAGATGGCGATCTGTAGCTAGTATCGAAGATCTGATGATGCAAGCCACGAAGATCAAGTACGACGTCATCGAACTGACCGAGACGAGGAGGCATCGCCCGCTACACGCCGAGACTGGTGAAGAACTGTTGCTGGAACATGCGACAGGAGAGACGTTGGCGGTGCGGGCGTTCTCGCCAACACGCACTTGGCCGTGAATATCGATTCGTACGAAAATCTGACAACCCGAATCGGACGTTTGCGATTGAAAATATGCGGTTCAATCACGGCATTATCCACATCTTCGCTTACCCACCAACATCAAGCTAAGACGAGGACGAACTCGAAGCATCTCATGTGGAATCGGAGAAGGTCTATAAGGAGGAAGTTACTTCTTCAAGTTCATCGTCGACGACTTCAACGCCAGGATCCTCCCCAGAAGAACGGACAATGAGCTTCACATCGGGACTCACGGAACGGAAAGGAATGAGCAGGGTGAAAGGCTGTTTGAGTTCATTATGTCGATCGACTCCATCCATGATGACTCACAGTTCCAGAAGCCCTCTCATCTCCGATGGGCTTGGGAGTCACCGGTGGATCATTCCATAATGAGATCGATCACGTCATAATCGAAGGTTTTGCCTGACCGACGTCGCTGTTGTTCCGAAGTTCTATACGGGATCAGACCATCGACTCATCCGCGCAAAATTTCTCTTTTCGATACGTGGAGAGAGAGAGAGCCGCGAAATTCAAGAAGCGAAGACCCAAGACAGTCATCGAATGGGCACACTTCGTTTCTCTCGCAGGTGTATTGGAGGATTCCGTTATCGAAAACATCGACGACGAGCACAACCGGCTCGTTGAGCATCTTCACGATTGTGGAGGGCAGAGAGTTTGAAAGTCACCAAGAGGCGTCTCTCTTAGGAAAGTCTTGAGCTGATACGTCAACGTGGAGCTGCATGAGCCGCAGGCGACTACCAACTGACGTCCGAACTTGCGAAGCAATGCAGAGAGGCTATAAAAGAAAAACTCAAGGAAAGAAGAGCAGCAGTGCTGGCTGAAGCAGCAGAGGCTGGGGGAGCATCCGCAATACCAGCCGAAGTTTCGCCAGTTATAAGTCCAAAATGACTGGTCTCCGGCCTTCGGATGGTACAGTTACTGCTTCCCGAAGGGCAATGGAGAAGGTCACTTACGACTTCTACAAGGTACCCACATAGGAAAACCAGCAGGACTGCGTTGCTGTACAAGAAGGGAGATCCACACGACATTGGTAATTATCGTCCAATCTTCCTGCTCTACAAGCTCTTCACTCGTGTCATCTTGAAGAGGATCAGTAGAACTTTAGATGAAGGACGGCCATGCGAGCAAGCAAGGTTTCGGAGAGGATTCAGTACAATCGGTCACATCCACACGGTCACTAGGCTCATTGAAGTGTCGCGGGAGTACCAGATGTCGTTATGTCTCACATTCATCGATCTGAAGAAAGTCTCCGACTCCGCTGAGACAGAAGCGGTTATGAAAGCCCTGGGAAATCAGGGTGTGCCTACTCATTATATAAGAGTACTTCGTGAGCTCTACAGCAACTTCACGACCAGGATGTCGCCATTCTACAAAGAAGTCATCATCGACGTGAAGAGAGGGGTTCGACAAGGCGACACTATCTCCCTCAAACTGTTCAGCGCCGCTCTTGAGAACGTCATGCGTCTATTGGAATAGGAAGGAATGGGAGTGAAGGTCGATGGTCAGCATCTACCACCTCCGCTTCGCTGACGACATTGTGCTAATGACACCGACAATCCAGCAAGCGGAACGGATGCTAGCCGATTTCGACTGCGAGTGTGGGAAGATAGGTCTGCAGCTGAACCTGACGAAGACGATGTTCACGGGAAACGGATTGGTACCTGATGCCCCGTTCACGCTCAACGGAACGAGCATCACCGAGTGCTTCAGCTATGTGTACCTAGGTCGAAAAGTCAATATGATGAACGACTTAGCACCAGAGCTGAGCAGGAGGAAAAGAGCGGCTTGGGGAGCCTTCAAGACCATCGAGGGAGTAGTGAAAAAGGCGAAGAACATCCGACTCCGCTCCCATCTCTTCGATTCCGCTGTCCTTCCTGCCCTAACATCCACCTCAGAGACTTGGACTCTACGTAAGCAGGAGGAGCATGCGGTCGGCGTCACCCAATCCGCCATCGAAAGGACGATGCTCGGAGTATTCCGATACACGTAAGTGCAGAAAGGAGTCCGGAGTTCCGAATTCCGTCGTCGATCAAAGATCAGGAGCGCCGTCGTATTTGCCAAGGAATCAAAGATTAGATGGGCCGGACACGTCATGCGATACGCGGTGACCGTCGGACCAGAGCGATTACCGACTGGATCCCTCGGGACGTCAAGCGAACACCTGGAGGACCCGATGGTCAGATTTCTTCGTGAAGGATCTGCGCGAAGGGAACGAGACACTATGTGTCCCTGGAGCAAGAAATGTTCACTGGACTGCTTTGGCTCGCTACAGGGACGAATGGAGACGTTGCTGGCGTCCGCTCGAGGCTCTCGATGAACAACGGGACGACAGGTGATACAGGTGAATATTCTTTTCATGTTAGTATGTGAATTAAAAAGATGGTAATTTAGAGCTAATCAACAAGTTCATTTGAAAAGTATGATACTTCTCTTGTACCCACTCCGACCATAACCATTTCGATCAGTTGACCAGTGAGGGAACTCAAGTGGGTGAGGTCGGAGTGAGGTACGCAACCTGGATAGTTACCCAAGGAATTACTGCCCCAATAATGTAAGTGTTCGTACCTGGTTATCGTGGAATGTGCCTTTGATGAAGATTTGGACTAACGCATCTCCATTGCGGGTTTCGTCTCTTTCACTTGTCTAATGAAGACCGAAATACCTTAAGTGATAATTTTCTGAAGCCTGTCGTAGATCCCTACTGCTGAGAAACCGAGACAGTGCTCGTAAAGTAGTAGGAGCCGGAGGCCCTCTCGCGAAATTGTCGTAGATTCACTTCTAGTTGAAGCCATGGAGAATATGAATGTGTTATTCAGTAGTCCTTTTCACCCGCTTCATATACTCCCCAATACCAAATACTCCAGAAGCTTCCACAGTTTTCCCAAAGAAAAATAAAAAGTGTAACAGAAATCATGGTTCAATCTAACATGAATAATCTGGAATTTGGGAAGCCTCCTTCTCATCTGTTTCGTATCGTTTTGGTTGATCCAGCAGTTTTTATTCTTCCCTTTGCGGTAACAAACAGATGTTATTGTGCACCGTGTAGTGCAATTAAATAAATAAATTACTTAATTAAAAATGGTTAGTGCAATAGCGCAGACTATTCCGAAGTGAAATTAAAAATGAAATTTGGGCTCTCATCATATTTCATTTATACCGCTTACTGCGCTTTCGCCGTGAGTCGTGTGGTACCTGTAGCCACTGAGCCACACTTCCCGGCAGCAGAAATTGCAAAAGTGAAAAGCTTTCCCTTAGATAATAGGTTAGCACCTCCATAAATGGCCTGCAGTTCGAGTTGCTGTTATGTTGGAAACCTTTTTGGGAAAAGCTGGAGCACCATGAACTCCCCGACAAAGTGATATTATTGGCATTTTTGATCGATCTATGCCTAGGACGAGCTGTATAAGAACTGTTCAAAGGTCCATTTCCTTTCCAGCCACGTAGAACAAGGAAGTCATCTGGGAAATCGATTGATCACATTGTCTCCATAATTTACAACTTCCTTTCACGCCGTAGAACCTTCTAATGGCTTGATATCGCTTTATGATGGATAACACCGACAGGATCGGTGCATAAGACTTCCTTGTCAAATTTTCGAAACGAATAAGTAGTGATATGATACGTCACACACTTAAAGAAGCAAATCCTTGCGGCTGTTTTTTGAAAAGATTAACGACATTGTTAGGGGCTGTTTAATGTTCACGGAAGGAGAGGGTGTGGGTGACTGAAAAGCATGCAGGATACAAATCATTGTGACGCGCATCCGTTCTACGTCAACGGGTGACCTTCACAGAGTTCTGGGCAGAGAAATAGCGCTCGCTTGCAATCAGATATGCGCGCAAATGCGCAATTCGCCACTTGCTACCCGCTTCCACACTGCATACCATCATCAGTGAATCGGAATGCACTAAGATAAATAGAATCGAAATAAATGAACAAAGGTAGCTATAAAGAGTTGGAACAGCGTCAAGTTATTGTCAAAATTGAAATTCTGGTTTCACTTCAGTGGCTTCAGCGTTCGTTTGGAGGAAGGGAGTTGCATCTGATACCCATTTGGAGGCACAAAGACAGCGCGCTGCTTTAACACTATATAGAAATAAAAGGAAGTGATCGTTCAAACCTTCTGGGGTGCGTCCCATCGTAACCAAACCCATATAATGTGTAATCACTTACAACGGAAGGTATTTTACTTCCCATGGAACTTTGAAAAGAGACCCGGGGGATCGATAAAGCTTCGAACGGTGATAATAACTGTGAAAACCAAAATTGCCAAGTAGCATCCTGAAGCGAGTTACGAGGGGTCAAAGTTTGCCTGTGACTTGCCTGTGACATCTCAATGGCGAGGCGCTTCGTCATCAGCATGACTAGCGGCGGGCTAGAAATGGCCTCCACGGGTTAGTGGTAGTGCCCCGGTTCTGCAGGAGCGAGGTCGTGTGTTTGCTTCCCGCCGATGCGGGTTTTTTTTGCATTTTGTGTTTCACTGTCAGTAAGTGCTTTTCTTTCACTTCTAAAGTTTCCTTGTATGATATTCGCGCGTAGGGGTCGAATTACCCCTCTGTACAAATTTCCAGCCGGATCCAGTTTTTGGCCCAACTTTGGAAAATTAGGGGTGGCCAGGGGTTAATTAGGAGTTTTTTGAATTTCCTTCCACAAAAATCCTGCAAGCTGAACAAGGTAACCTAAACATACCTATCACACTTGCCTATCACACTAAACGCACGTAACAAGCGTCAAATAAGAGCATTTGCTGGGCAAGGGTCAACGACTACCCCTTTGTTGAATGGGTTGCCAGACAATAGCCCATCAATTTTTCCGAGATTTGGTCAAATTCTCGAACTGGCTGAAAACTTGTCCCATAGGGTAATTTGATCCCCTGAACACGAAAATCACACTGGTTTTGCGTGAAAACGTATGGCTCGCGCGCTATGGGTTCCCAAAGATGCCATGAAATGATATTACTCCTTTTTTCAGAAAAACCTTCATAACTTCATTCAGGTATAGTTTGACAGATTCTGAATACAGATTTGAGATCAGCATTTAAAAGCGCGTACAGTGGTGTGTGTCTCATTGTAAATGGCTATTTTGAGAAACCGTCTGATGGCAAAGTGCCTCGCCAATGAGGTGTCACAGGCAAACTTTGTCCCCTCGTAACTCGTTTCAGGATGCCATTTGGTTTCCACAGTTATAATCAGCGGTCGAAGCTCTATCGATCCCCCCGGGTCTCTTTTCAAAGTTCCATGGGAAGTAAAATACATTCCCTTGTTAGTTTGGTACCAAAGACCAAGAATTTGCTGGAAAGACTAAAGGGTAGAAGTGGCGCCTCAGTTCTTAAGATGGTTATGTACACCCTAAACACGGTTTCAAACTCGTACCCAGAGGACCTTGTTCCTGTTCTCTTCTAATTTCTCTCCAGCTGATTCACTCACCTGAAATATTCCACCCCCCTTTATTTAGGCCGAGTCAGCCGTTGCTCTTCATCCGTTTGTGGTCTCGTTGGTTGAGTAAAATGTAGACCGCAACGTTTGACCTTTTCAAATTTGTCTAACGACTTGAGCGACATGGGTATAGGGGCAACATGGGATGAGGTCAACGTATCGAAAGATGTCAAAATATGGTACGTGGTTGTAAAATGGATAGTGCCATTGCTTGATAGGAATCTGGTGGCAAGTAGGGATCTATGACCGATTTTAGAAATTCATAAATTTAGGTATTTCGGTCTTCATTAGACAACCGAAAGAGACAAAACCCATAATGGAGATTCGTGAATAGTCCAAATCTTCATTGAAGGCACATCCCACGATAACCAGGTAAGACGACTTACATTATTGAGGCAGCAATTCCTCGGGTAACTATCCAGGTTGCGTACCTCACTCCGACCTCACCCACTTGAGTTCGCTCACTGGTCAACTGAACGAAATGGTTATGGTCGGAGTGGGTTCGAGCAGGTGTAGCGCCGTGGTAATGCACCGTGGCGGGGCAAGAAGGGCGTAACCTGAAGGGTTACCCAAGGAGCTACTTCCTCAAGAAGGTGAGCCGACTTACCTGATTATCGTGGAGTGTGCCTTCAATTAACCCATAACGGACGGCAGCGTTTTTGCGCGGGATGGCCTGCGGGACGAGCGCGCTCTTTTTTATCAAATCATTCATCAGTTTTTATCAACTGAGTCATATTTGTGACCTTTTTTGTGCATGTTGCTACGAAAAAAAGTCATCTTTGTGTAGTGCTGTCGCCCCATGCTGTTATACGAGGTACTTCTCTCTGCCAATTACTGCGGAATAGTCATGCATTTTGAGTAGTAAGATAAGCGCTAGGTCATTAGGTGGGAAATAAACGTACTCCGGAAACAAAATCGGGGCCCATGGGATGTGATGGTTAATTAATTGTAATCAAAAATAATTGTTGGCTTATTGTACAACTAGAAAGGAATCGCGTTTGAAGTTACTCGCATAATGTTTGATGCATCACTGGTAAAGTTCACGCTGCATCGGTTCTGGAAACATATGTTATTCCTCAATATTAGTAGTGTATGTGGGTATAATTGGTTACTTGGGAATATTGGAAAACTGGAAAAAGAAATTATAAATGTTCTGCGCCACCATGTGGCGCACGCAGTCTGTTATGGGTTAAAGTACATATGTAACAGTCAGTACTAAGAAGTTCACTGTTTTTGTCTCTTCGATATTAATTCCCTTCCCACATGAGAAACATTATTGAAGAAGTTTTCAGTTCTGCCAGGATATGATTGACATTTCCGGCCCTATACCAGTAGTATTGAAACCTCCAAAGCAATACCGTATCTTGTTTTTGTGCCGCAGCTTGCTTTCTCGTTGTCAACATTGCATTGTCAAAAAATCAAAGAACCGTACAACGTGCTGACTAATATGCGCTTCATGAAGTTTAAAATGTTCCTAAAATGTACCTGTTGTGTCGGTAGCGTGTGTGGAGAGTTCCTGTTCATGCGCTGTGCTCGCCGTGAAAGCCTGTATCGTATTGATAACAGGGTAAAAAATTATATTGAATCCAAATTACTGAAATATTGATCATAAACGCACCGATTGTCTTCATAACGCAAATCTCGAAGAAAGTGCATGAATATGGGAATTTTAGAAAGCTTCTCTTCAAAATGCCGAAAAAAGACATGAATCTCCAAAACACCTTGTAGGTAGATGTACATACTTTCTGGCTCACACGAGCTGACAAGGAAAAGTAACGAGCACATGTATCAAAGGATCTAAATCCGTGATCGACTTACTACGAGGCAACTATGTAATTTCCCCATAACATCACCAGTGTCGTATTCCTTCACTTTGAAAGACAGATTTGTGTTTACCGTTTCGATACGAAAAGAGCCCATCTGTTCGGCAAAGGTTAGGCTTACCTATTGATCTGTCTTTGTTAGACGTCTTGGCGCTGCATACATAGGATGGTCGTTGACGGGGTGCTAGCACAAATAACGAAAAAAGAAAAGTGAATCAGCGCCGAATAACAAGCTTTTCACCAACTTTTCACCATCAAAAAATTTTCGATCATCTCTTCGATGGCTGTTATTCCGCCCTGTTTCTAATTTCTTCTATGTTCTTTGCATATTGTGGCATACCGCAATCAGTTTTCCGCCGTCTTTTTCTCAATGGATTTATATTGCGATTCACCTCCATAGGTGATGACCCTATCGTTTTTCATATCTTTCTTGGTAGATGCAATGGCAAAGTGAGTGCGTTTTTTTTCATGTGAAGGCATTACTTGAATCATCACAGAGAAGTATTTCATGTAGTATGGAAGGACGTTTAACTCTATCCGAAATGTTTTTTTATTTCGGCGTAAATAGATATACAGTTAGTGCCGTAAGAATGTTAAAAATCGCGCGAAAACGTTGAGCTCTATAAGATGGTACTACAAGTTTCTGATTTTCTTGAATTCGGTACTAGACCATTTTTTCACATTCTGAAAAGTTTGAGGTAAAATTTCTTCGAAATTTAGTGTACGGGCAAGTCTTCTCACATTCCTGATCTAAGTTCACAGCTGTGTAGCAATTTCGAAGTTTTCCTCATTTCAGACAAACCCCTGTTCCTTGATATGGCTCTAAACAGCGCCTCCGTGTATACACTGTGGAAAAAAACAACCTCTTATCTTATTTTCAAGCGCAGATTTCCCAATAAAATGTATACCGTTCGACTCCCCCCCCCCCCCCAAAAAAAAATGTTATCGAATGATATATGAAAACCTGGGTAGTGATAAATTTGTTATTTTCCTCATTTCAAGCCAGTCGACTTCTCAAGCTCTAGTCCGCCGCATCGATCGACGTGCATGGCCATGAGGAAGCTGTGGCGCCATCGTGACGGCCCCGCGCCATTCACGTGTACGGCCGTGGGAGAGCGGTCGCGATCGATGACACCCTCGGAACGCCGAGCAGTTTCCCACGGCTGTGCACGTGAACGGCGCGGGGCCGTCACGATGGCGCCACAGCTTCCCCGTGGCCATGCACGTCGATCGATACGGCAGTCTAGAGCTTAAGAAGTCGGTTGACGAAAGGAAAACGCTTGGAATGAGGAAAGTAACAGATTTATCATCACTCAGGTTTTCATATATCAATCGATAGCATTTTTTTGGGAGTCGAACGATGTACATTTTATTGGGAAATCTGCGCTTGAAAATGAGATAAGAGATTGTTTTTTCAACAGTGTATACACGGAGGCGCTGTTTAGGGCCACATCAAGGAACAGGGGTTTGTCTGAAATGAGGAAAACTTCGAAATTCCTACACAGCTGTGAACATAGATCAGGAATGTGAGAAGACTTCGCTGCCCGTCCATTAAATTTTGAAGAAATTAAAAAATGGCAGTACCGAATTCAAGAGAATCAAAAACTTGTAGTACCATCTTGTAGAGCTTGACGAGCTGATTCAAAAACAAATATATGTTCAGTAGAACTAATCAATATCAATCGATTTATGGCGAAAAACGATAAAAAACGCGAAAACGCGTTTTCGCGCGATTTTTAACACTCTTACGGCACTAACTGTAGTGAGTGACGGCATTACTTTAACTCAAAAACACCGTGCAATGGCTTTGGAAGCATTTGGCCTATTGTAATTGAAATTTTTGTTCATGAAAGGGTCCGAAAAAAAGTCGTGACTATGCGAACCACCAAGGAAAACCGCGAGGCTTGAGCAGGTGATCGAGTAAATCGGATACCCAACTTTGACATGACCCCTGTGAGGTCTTCGCTCACTATCGCATCATGAGCAGTCTTTTAATATGTTGTTAAGCGCTGTGATGAAAGAGTGTTGTTTGTATCATGACCTCCCCTTTCCTACTTTTGAAAGTTGTCTACAACGACGACTCCTTCAGAATAGTGGTACCTAATTGAGGATCTCCCCTAACACCAGAACACGTCCCTTGCACGGGGATGGACTCCGAACAAGGGGTCAAGGCTGTACCTCAAACTTGCTTGTTTGATTTGGCAATTTTGGACATGCGGACAGCTCTATTGTCGGCGCTTCTTGCCCACGGTTCCGAGAGACAATCAATCCGCTGCCATTTTTATCTGCTGGAAAACGCTACCCTGACCAAAGGTCATTCGATTTTTGGACTTTGTTCTCGTGTACTGTTTCAGGACGTTATGTGCCACTGATCAACGGATGGGATATCGATAACGTGCGCCAAATCCATCCATTTTTCGGCAATCACTCCCCTCCTCCCCCCATAATAGTTATCCTGCTGACTCCCTACAAACTTTTGAAACGTCTCTGCTATTTCACTCTTGAATGTTCTGAGTTGTTCTTCTTATCGAGGAATTTTTGTTGATTTCGATCGTCACTTTGATTCCGAGTACTCACCCCTAACGTTAGCTTCAGCAGGCAATCGAATATGTATCGTATAGCGCCAAGGCCAGCCCACGTTCATCCTATCGTCGGATGGAAATCCCACAATCCTCGACGGCCTACCGATTCCAGGTACTTAATTTACATTTCATATTTTCATTACAATTTTTGGGTAGATTTCGGTAGATGGGCATCTAGGGAGCTGGAATCACTGCTCTACTCACATGGTGCCAGATAAGTAAGAAAACTGGTTGGAATGAATCTGTCTATGTTTAGCGTGCTCCGTTACAGGTGGGCGGCATGACGATGGATCGCTGGGAGCTGGTGTGGCCTGTATGACTGATCCTCCCAAGCAACGGCGAGGCAGCACCACCGTTATCGAAGAAGAGTTTTTTGTTGTCCTCACATCGCACCTACATTCATATTTGTTACAGATCCACATGGGCGACTGTACTCCACGGATCCGCTCGGGAATTTATGCTAAGTGGATGGATTAACCCGTCGAGGAGCGTCTAGTGGCGTCAGTCCATGTGAGTGCCGTTCCTGATCTCGCACTCCATGTCAAGGCAGGGTCAAGCCTCCGTTGAGGAATCCTCAACGGGGGGGGGGTCGTATTTGATCCGCTAGGAGGGGGGTCGTAATCGTTGAGGTACTATGTAGTGATCAACAGAATTTCTCACGCAGAAGTTCTAAAGTGTAAGGGAAGAAATGATAAAACTGACTAATTAGGTTGGCACCTGAAACTATTTTAACTTAATCATCATGGAAACCTCATGCATGGCGCGATCCCCAACAAGAGTGGTCAACGCCAGTAGCCCTTTTGTTGGACCGCTGACACCGAAACCACGTACAGAGACACCTCCAAAATTCACCAATTAACCGTGGAAAGCGATACCTATTGTAAGCACTCGCTGGAACCTCTTCTCTTTCCATGATTGATGACTCACTGAATTCCGTGGTGTTACGGTACTAACCTATATATTTGAGGTCTGACGCCGCCTAGAGGACAGAGAGGGAACGCTCGAGCTGCCGGACCTGGTCTTCTTGGATCAATTCGCCATCTGCTCTAGCGTCAGTACTTCCATCGTCACCACCGAGCCCACCACGTCCACTGCAACGACCGCATTGATCCCCTTATATTCATTTGCTGCCTTGATTCATAATAAATCTATATTATTCTGGTCGTTGTCCTAGCAGACTCACTGGGGATCATGTGGCCAGGCCACCAACATGACTCTATAAACGGGTACAACCTGGATGGACACTCCAGAAACAATGGGATGAAAACAAAAAATTAGCTGATATGGACTTCTTCCATATCCTACTACGATTGGAAGTACGTAATCTGGTGCTAGCGGCCACTATGCGAACCGGAAAAACGTTCGTAATCACTGAGAACGTGGATGAAATCCTCATGCATGGCGCATCCCGCAGAAAAGATGACCGACGCTTCTCGCCCTCCCACTAGGCCTTCGAGAGCGAAGGATGCATACTAGAGAAATTTCAGTAACAATGAATCTATTTTTCTGAAGAATCTTGGGAATATCTCGCAAATTCGGCGAATAAAAGCTTTCCTCAAGTGGCTTTTCTGAAGGTTTCTTCCTTCGTTTTAGAGATATGACATAGTTCAGGTAGTCATTTGAAAGCGACAACCTAGCAGACCCTGCTTCACCAAAACGAACTCATACGGTTAACTTTTGAAGGAAGTTATGGTCATTTCCGTGAAACACTTCAAAATTTTCCTCATGAAATCCCCATCAACTTCCCTCAAACTAACTTCCTTCGTTTTGAAGATATGGCATAGCTCAGGTGGTCATTCGAAAGAGACAACCTAGCAGACCTTGCTCCACCAAAACGTACTCATATGGTTCAGTTTGAAGGAAGTTATGGCCATTTCCGTGAAACACTTCGAAATTTTCCTCATCAAATCCTAATCTGGAAACCCTTATCGAGAACTAAGCAACCATTGGGGAATGCAAACGGGCAATGAATAGGTCTGAGGGAGTTATTAAGAAAACAGTTTACAGCTGTTCGAAAGATGGACTCTAGGTAAAGTTTGAACTTTTTCCAAAATGTCGGAATTTAGTATGGGGAAGATACCGCGCTCCATCGTGATCGCCGCGTCGCAGCCGTCATCTGAAATGAAATACCTCTAATCCCATCTGGCACAAGCGTATCGTATGTGACAGTTTGTCTTTAGTCATACGATTTCGTTACAGTTTTTGGTTCGTTATGTTTTTCTGTGTGATTGCTTGTTACTGACAATATGTTTTCGAGGTACTTTCCCGTTCTCATCGTATGTTGCCTGCTCTGTTGTTTTTGTGAATCAGCTCTCCTCCCCACACATATACTTGTTCTCCTCAGGAAATTGTTATCCTATCTGTCGAAATTACCGTGCTATCGAGCCGCTTCCTTTGTTTACTGTTATTGCCTTAACATCACATCGTATGTTGGGTTTAGGACGCCCTTAGTTTTCATAGATTATTCCAAGTTTATTGACTAGGAATGTTTTCTCTTTCAGTAGACCAGTCTGGGATCAGATTTTAGCTTAACGCCCAACCATTTTTTCCCACCTTAGTGGGTAGGTGAAGTGGTTACATACTTGCCAAGGGAAACACAAAAACGCTGGACTGTGCTTTGGCTGACCTTCCCTTACGTCATTGTATAGGCCTAATTGCATTCACTGGAGGTAATTATTCCAAATGGAATCAGGATTCGTGGCTTACCGTGAAGAGGAGCGTACGCGCGCACTATCCGCTTGTCCTTTTATTTGCAATTTATGCGCATTGTGTATTAATTTATCACGCGCCTTGGACTGGCCACTATTACGCGTTCATCCTTCATTGTAATTCTAGGCGTTGCTAGGCCACAGTAGATAAACGTACTTTAACGAAATGCAGTTGGAAACGTAAGGTATTTCGAACATTTGAGCAGAACATTTGAGCAATTCATGTGATCTGAAAAGGATGATGAATGATCTTTCGAAGAATCGATCTTTTTGGAGTTTCTTTGGGAGGACATTCTGAGCTTCTAGTTTTCTCTCTTTCCAGGATGGTAGGTGGTAGCAACGTTTCAGAATTTCTTCTTTTGATCGCCTTTTGATGAAAGTGGTTAGCACTACTATTTATACCATGAATCTCTCTTTATGAAAGCTGAGCGAGGGGTGAAGCTGACGCGAACCTACAGTGCAATGTTAACTGTTGGGAGCGTTTTATGAGTTGCATTCTCTGCCCTGAGTACACCCTCTGAGGGCCATGTAGATGCTACGATATCGGCCTTTTCTCTTATGACAGGAAAACGTGATGGTTCTCGAAAACTCTTAGAGTTAATTAGAGATATCAATAATTGCAAATTAGTGTTTTCTGAAAACACCAGAAATACGTTTTTTAGATTGACTATTCTTTTACACTTCTATTATTCTATTCTATTACACTGTTCTCTTTTTCTTTTACCTTGAAGTCCGCTCTTCAAGGGTGGTCAAGCCATCCTTGCAGGACACATCCATGCCAAGCGTCGCGATTCCTTGCCATTTGTCGCCATCTTTGACCAAAGATCTTCTTCAGTGGATCGCTCCATCTGGTTGGTGGTCTTCTAGCAGTCTCTTCACTCCACAAGGGTACCAGTCGGTAACTCGGCACGTCCATCGGTTATCTCGGAGGCGGGCAACATGGCCGGCCCATCGCTTCTACGAATCGTAGATGGTTTCGATCACGTCTCTAACGCAGGTTCGCCTCCGGATCTCGCGACTGGGGATCTTTTGCATAACCGACACTCCACACATAGTTCGTTCCATAGCCCTTTGCGTCATTGCCAGCCTGTTCTCCTCAGCCCGAGTTGTATTCCATGTCTCGCATCCGTAAACTAAAGCTGGGGGGACATGGGTACTTAACACTTGACCTCGGGTCTGAGCGTCGACCCGCTTGTCGGTGAAAACATCGCGATACTTATTGAACGCGGCCCATCCTGCCTTACGGCGCCGGCTGATCTCGGCTGTGAGGTCGTTATCCATGGTGATTGCCTGACCGAGATAGACGTACGAGGGAACTTCTTCGATTACATAGCCCTCCAGGTGTATACTGTACTCCTCCACGTAACTGTTCTTCATCCACTGAGTTTTCTTGGATGGATTTGGAGCCCGGTATGGCGGACGGCTTCGCAAAGGATTCTCAACGAATCCTCGAGCGTAGACGGCTTAGTACCGATAAGGATGATGTCGTCCGCAAAAAGCAGATACTGGAGCTTCTCACCGTCTACATATCAATGCCGCAAGGGAGCTCAACGTTTCGCATCACGAGCTCGAGAGCGACGGAAAACAGTTTCAAAGAGATAACCTCGCCTTGCCGCACTCCGCGTTGAATTCCTACACGAACTGGACTATTCAGCAAGTTGATGTCAGTGAAGCAGCCCGTGTTGCACTGGCGTATTACTTCGATGTATCGCCGAGAAACTCCGAACGTAATGAAAGCATTAAGCACCGCCTGATGTTCGATCGTGTCAAATGCTTTCTTGAAATCGATAAAGAGGAAGCATAACGGAAGCCGCTACTCTCTACAACGTTCCGTGAGTTGTGAAACGACGTGAATATGGTCGATAGTCGAAAATCCTTCACGAAACCCGGCTTGCTCTCTGCGCGTGTTCATAGTGAGAGTGCGATACAGCGATTGAGAATGATGCGAGAAAAAAGCTTGAGCACCATGGATAGGAGAGCGATCGGACGATAATTGGCTAGAGCATCACGCGGTCCCTTTTTGTGGACTAAGATGGTCTTAGATCCGAGCCAGTCATGCGGAACCGACCTCGTCGCGAGGATTTCCGTGAATATATCGGCGAGCGGACGTGTGAGGAACTCCTCCATACACTTCAAGTGCTCTGATCGTATGTGGGCTGGTCCAGAAGCTCTTCCTTCCTTTGTCTGACGAATAGCATGGGCCACTTCCGTTTCCAAAACTCGCCACTCCTCCTTTTCAGCTGCGTCATGAAATGCGATGGTACACGGCTGAACTTGCACTTTGGTGGAGAACAGATCTCGGAAGAAACTTTGAATCTCCTCCCCCATGTCCTTGCGACTTCTGGCAACAGAGCCGCCCGTTCTTGTCAAATACTCAGGAGAAATAGTCTCGAGGCGAGTGCTAATGAAAGTTCTTTTGATGCTGAGCGATTTTTGCGCCGCTTCCCTTGCTTTCCGTACAGCGTATTCACGATAGTCGTTCTCCACTCTATAGCGAATGGCCTTGTTCAGCACCGTGCGAGCCATCGGTTCCAGAGAACTTATCAGCATCTTCCGATTAGCCAGCATCCGTAGGGTCTCATCACTAAGCCGCTGGCGTGGTTTGCTCGGAACGCGCTCTGAAGCAGTCTCAACAACCGTCCGGATGGCAGAGATCAACCTCTCGTAATTATCATGCATGTCACCATCTCCACCGGAAAAGTTCGTCTTAGAAGCAAGCGTCCTCAACGTTTTCTCACACAACGTGAATCGGGCTCTCCGTGAGCGACTTGCCGCTATCCGTCTCCTTTCTTTTTGAGATTTATCGCAATGGTCACTCGGACTAGACGTTGATCGGAACCGATGTTAAATTGCGATTCTCCGATGACTGTAACGTTGTGGCAGAGGCGCAGGCAGTTCGTCATGATGAAATCGATTTCATGGAACGACTGTCTGTTAGGAGTATGCCACGTCCATCGGCGTCCCTGACGTTTCTCGTAAAATGAGTTCGCCACCCATAGTCGACATCGTTCGGCGAATAAGGCCAGGGCTTCACCTCGAGAATTCCGCCCAGGCCTTCTATAGGGACCCACAAAGCTCTCACCAGGCTCGCAGACGCTCAAGTGGGCGTTAAAGTCGCCAGCGCAGACAACGTAATTACCTTTTGGATAGGAGTCGATTGCTCGTTCAAGCGCGTCGTAGAACTCCTCGACATCGTCATCGCTATAGGCGCATGTGGGCGCATATACAGACAGAATCTTTAGCGTAGCCGTTTTTCCGATTTTGAGCACAAGCTTTGCGATCCTCTCCGAAGGGACTTCACAGTGAGCAACACGGGTGCCAGTTGCGGCGAAACTATGAAACCGACGCCGCCGACTCTGCCTCCTCTTGAACCGGCTCCAAGCACGACTTCGTGGCCTGTATGCCACCTCCGTCTACCCTCTACTCGTCTTCGCGTCTCCTGGATGCATGCCACGTTAATCGCACATCTGTCCAACTCAGAAATGAGCTGTTCAATTCTGGCATCGCTGCTGAGGCCTCGCGTGTTAACAGTGCCGATATTTAAAAAAGAGTTAAGCAGATCGCTTGCCGTGAGATTTCCACCCCTCTGCCGTTGCCCCCTCTGCCAGGAGGGGCGGTGGCCGCACGGGACTGAGGGTACAAAATTCTGGACTCTATACATGGATGTTGGTGGCCTAGACAAACCCCTCACCACCTAGCCAAATCTGGCGGTAGCACCACCGCCGGAAGTGGAGCTCGTCCAGGAGGGGGCCCGTTTTTAGCCTCACTCAACACGTCGTTGTTCCGGCAACAACGGGAAGCAACTTTGAGTGAGTTTACACCACCCCACCGCTTTGAGGTAACGGGGCTAGGGGCGGCTTTTTCTTTTACTATTCTATCATCCCATTTGTGAGAGACGCCGCGCTTCCTTTTGTAAATTCTGAAGACTGGAGCAACTAAGCCTTGCTTCCTTTAGCTGTCATTTTAATGTCGATTTTATGAAAAGTTGAATTAATGCTCAGCCACTAAGAGGTTATGGGACGCACGTTTACATGCTTATACAATGCAAATCAGATCGACTTTTGCAGCTTTTTTTGCATCTTGCAGAAGAATAATGGGGGGGGGATTCGTATTTAGGCCCTTTTTGGGGGGGGGGTCGTATTTTTTGGAAATTTTCCTCAACTGGACGCTTGACCCTGTGTCAAGGTGGGTGTTCGTCCGCGTCTGTCCGTGTCTGTCACCTCGTCCCATCAGTCCATGTCTGTGTAGTCCATGTCCACTGCATGCTACGTCCGGGTGAGTGTCTGTCCGCATCAGTCCGCCTCCTCCCCTCTCTTCGTTCCTGTCCGCGAACGTGTGTCTGCCCGTCTGTGTGCTCGTCTATTCGCCTCTGACTGTGCATGCCCTTCTGTGTGCCGTCCGTCCGTGTCCTCCCTTGCGTCTGTTTGAGCGTCTGTTTGTGTCCATCTGTCGGTGTATGTCCGTGCCTATCTGTTCTCCCTGTCTGCGTTCTGTACCCGGCTATGCCCGTCTGTGTTCGTCTATCCACCTGTCTGTCTGCATGTCTATCACCATGTCTGCCTTCCATCCTTTCTGTCTGCTTTCACTGAAGGGCTGGCGTGTTCTCCTGAGGAATCCCAATCGGGACCACTGCCTTGGAGACATCCAGGCGATATTGCTGTCATGGTGCTACATCCAGTCGTGAGGATTAGTAGGATTTCTTCTTAGTTGTCTGAACTGCCTCCTTGCTCTTTTCCAGTACTTCTGTTTTTCCTGGTCACTCATTTTTCATGATTTCTGGCTATAATTAGTCAGCTTTTCACACCTTTTTATTTCATCCTTTGTCTCTGCTATCATATTCAAATGCTTCCTCATTTTTCTCAAAATATTCCTTGTAGGCTACTAGCGGAAAAACTACGTCCAAATCTGCCTGCCCTTTTCGTTTTTTGCTAATGGAACTGAATGTATAAATTGGGTGACTTGAAGTCGATATCCCGTTTTACGTAAATCGTTTACAATTTGATATTACTGGGCGTTTCGGCATAGTTAGCCAATTCACCTCCTTTCCGAACAGCTGATATCTGTCATTGGTTTTCTTCTCAAACATTGCGGGGTGCTTTCGCAGTCGAGGGGGGGGGGGGGCGTCTCTTGAAAAGTTGCACACCTGAATCTCTTAAAGGCATATTCCAAGATTATAATTGCGTGATATTTCGCTCGAATATGAAGTCAAGGGTGCTGAAGAACACAAAAGTGAAGAGAAAAACAAATGAAATTCTCAAAGACCCTAAAAATAACGCCTTATTGGTTTTGAAATTGGACGAGATTACCGTGCATTAAAGAGGTGTTTGGACGAGTTTTTCAAAACTCGGCTTTCTGCCAAGTTTTATTGAGATCGATGAGACTGCTGCTCACCTGTTTTTTCTACATATTCAGCTGTCTCTACTTTGTTAATGTATTCCTTATTCTGCTTTCACGCTGGATGAGATCTTTTGTGCGGTGTTCAGCCGTTTTTATTATTCTTTTCTATTCTTACCCAGTCCCTATCACGGAGATGGGCCGACCTGCTGATTCCGGCGATATATTCTTATATTCTCTATTATTTCTAGTTCTACATTCTCCATTTTCAAGAGGTAAGTTAGTTTTTGTGATAATGCAATTGTTTTTCGTTAGTTATGCATGCATTCATTTTGTATTGTCCTGTTTTCACGGCGTTTTGTCCCTTTTGACTTTTTGTCTTTTTACTCCTTGTTTATTCTTTTTGTTTCCGACCTGTTTTCATTACTGTGTCACTGAAGTGCCCTTATTTTTGTCGGGGCCACTCTTTGACACAAGAAGCTAACTTCAGTACCCAACCAAACATTTACCGTAACCCTAGTCGTCAATTTTGGTGTAAGTGACGTAGAGTGCTCGTACTCGCGCCGGACTTGACGCTCAAAACATGATGCAATGTGCTCACGAGGCAGCGCTTGAGTGTTTTCGCAAGCAAATGGGTTTGCTCGTGATCAGCTTCAAGCTTGCTTTGTGTAGTCGCGTTTGCCTCTTTTCTTCAGTTTTTTTTTGCGTATTTGAGTTCTCTTACCTATTTTTGCTTGACGATATCGCAAATGAATGTGTTTTTCTGTGGATTAGTATCGTAACTGTTTTGTGCGTCCACCTTTTTCCGTTTTTTCGTTTCTTTCATGCATTCAAGTTTCCTTAGCTATTTTTGCTTTCAGATATGTGTCGCTGCGACTTCAGTTCGTCAGTATAACAACATTCGTCCGCAACTCTGCTAAATAGTGTATCGGCTGGATTTCCATGCTCGTGAGTTTTTTATGAGCAGTAATTCAACTCCATATTTTTTTCCCTTGTTATCCAATAATGGGACTGTTTGGTTCTCATTTCCTCGGGGCAAAAAATTTTCTGTGATGTTGAAAATTTTTGGATGGACGGGGGAAGAGCTCTTACTCGTTGTTTCTATGTACTTGCGCGTGCTTACATGATGGAATCTAATTTTCTTTTCAGTTTCCTCTGTTGTGCTGCCGGTGAAACTGCCTGTGATTGTTGTGTGGGTTACCTATTGCCGCTGTTTTGTTTGTAGCTGCGCTTTGCTTCCGAAAAGGAGTAGTGTGAAGAGGGGGCCATCTTCATTTATATATTTTGTTATTTGTTAATGAAAAGTTATACATATGATGAACATTTTCTCGTATCGCATATCTGTGATCGTTTGTTCAAGAGAAGTTGTACATGGTTATGTATAATTGTGGGATAAATTGTATAGCTGTTGAATTTGTTGTTGAAAGGTTGTGTGTTGTTGTTATGATCAGATGTTGAGAAGTTGTACATCACTAGAGAAAAAAGATATCATGGTAAACCTGTCAATATTTTTTTCTTGTTGTAAAGTTGTGCTAGATCAGAAAATGAAGATCTTATGTTGAACTTAATCACTGATAATGGTGGATAGTGACATGTCGTAATTAGTGCTGTGCCCCCACCCTACTTTTCCAAATTCTATTCAAGGTGGTGGGTGTAATGACTAGCCTCCGTTCATCTGCAAGGCTGATAAATTTGATGCTTTTTGGGCGTTTTACCAATATGAAATGGAAAAACACCCTTTTGAAAATGTACGGCTTCACTTACGAAACAACAGCAAATGCAGAAGTGATTGCAGGAATTGAAGGAAATGCTGATGCGCGAAGCAACCACTACGATATCTTCAATTATTTTATTTCGCAGTCAACAGAAGAACTGGCTTTTTTCCTCGAAAATTTCCACAAATGGTGGTGTGTGACAAGCTTCGCATTAAGGTTGTTTATTCATCAGAACGATCGAGATCAATTAAGTGTGCATTTCAACCATCAGTCAACATAACGAGATCAAATGTTATTGAAGCAGAAGTGAAGGACATAGTCACAACATCCCTAACCGAAATACTTCGACAATCGGCAAGGATAATGGAGGTGTACCGGGCCAGCTTGAAAATCTGAAAAAGAAAGCAGATGGCAATGTCAAAATGAGAAACCACAGGAATACAAGAGTAAGCATAAAATGAAAGCAAGTCTCCCGCTCTCAGGCAATGATACTCATCTCTGGCTCCCGCTAGGTTCTTGCATCGTCGTGCAACGAAGCATAGTGCCAAAACACCCCACTTAAGCTATAGCGCCATAAGGAAAATGGAAATATCAGCACAAAAAATAAAATTCGGGTCAAATAAAGTCGGGGGGGTGGGGAGACGCAACTTTGCGTCGACGTCGAAGCTCCTTTCCCTTCCTACGCTTAGGCTAAAGAAGATGAAACCTGTGCCTAAACAGATGCTTTTGCATGTGGAAGGAGGTGATATCAATGCTCAAGCCTAGGAAGGGAAAGGAGCTTTGACGTCGACGCAAAGTTGCGTCCCCCCCCCCCCCCCCCCTCCGACTTTATTTGACCCTAAAATTTGAAGAAACTCTTATAAAAAAGGACTAACATTTACTGAGTACGGAGCGCAGCTACAAACAAAACAGCGGCAATAGGTACGAATGTTGTTATACTGACGAACTGAAGTCGCAGCGACACATATCTGAAAGCAAAAATAGCTAAGGAAACTTGAATGCATGAAAGAAACGAAAAAACGGAAAAAGGTGGACGCACAAAACAGTTACGATACTAATCCACAGAAAAACACATTCATTTGCGATATCGTCAAGCAAAAATAGGTAAGAGAACTCAAATACGCAAAAAAAAAACTGAAGAAAAGAGGCAAACGCGACTACACAAAGCAAGCTTGAAGCTGATCACGAGCAAACCCATTTGCTTGCGAAAACACTCAAGCGCTGCCTCGTGAGCACATTGCATCATGTTTTGAGCGTCAAGTCCGGCGCGAGTACGAGCACTCTACGTCACTTACACCGAAATTGACGACTAGGGTTACGGTAAATGTTTGGTTGGGTACTGAAGTTAGCTTCTTGTCTCTTTGACATTGTTTTGAAAGTTTTGGTCGCGGTGGAACTTCAAGTTCCCTTGAAATTGCTAGTGCGGTGAGTTTTTGAGGTTTAATTTGAACTGTTCTTTTTTTATTTGACTCGATCTTCACTCAAGTGTTCTTGATGTGCTTCTCTGGTTGTCAGAAGCACTCTTTGACACTGTTTTGAAGATCCCGGTCACTTTGAAACACGTGTTTTCATGCTTTTGCTGTTTTTTGTGCCTTTTTGTTCATATGTTATTATTTTTCTACTTATTCGACTCTTCTACATAGTAATATGTTCTTAGTTTTGTTAAAGCCGTGTTCAACGTTGATTTGCAGATAGCCGCCTTGTTAGAATGTTGTTTTTGAAGTCTTTTTTCCGAGGTACTTCAAGCCTTCTTGTGGATTGGCCTTCAATCGACATGGTTTCCGTCTTCTCTTACGTGATGAGTTGTGTAAGTCTTGTGAGCTACTTTGAAGTCTTTAAGAAATGCCCTATGCGTAATAGCTATTGATTCTTTCGCATTTTGCAATGACATCAACAAACCTTTGGGAAGGAAGTATTTGTTGTTCCTTGTTCCGGCTGTCGCAAGCTTCAATCATCGTCGCCTGTGATGGTTTGTCGTTTTAAGATCTTCTTGGACTGAACTTTTGATGTTGCCTTTTTGTTGGAAAAATAATATTTGACGAGAGTTTTATATATGAGCGATTCCTTTTAGGCACAGGCGTGGGTTATATCTCACACCCACTGTTTGTTGTTTCTTTTGGCCCTTTTGTTGTGATTTATGCTTGTTCTTTGTTACAGTTACTAGTTTCCTGTTTCTCATGGTACAAGTGAATAAATTATTCTAGAAATCATTGAGTATTTATGACAGGAAAACACACAGATTTCAGGAAACGGTAAACCTCACCTCCACCTCATTACTTATCATCCCGTCTTGCAATAATCCTCTCAGGACAAGTGATGCAAGCAGTGCATGATTGCTTTCCTTATGGCTTCTTTGTCACAGGGTTCGTATTTGCATGCTGCCCACACAAAAAACATACTCTTTGTTGCATTATGCAAGTATAACCCAAGCTTCCCATGAATCAATCATGATCACAATCCTTTTCATCTGAGATTTCATCATTGATCTGATCACAATTCCTTTTCAACCGTCAAAAACGTACTACTGTTTCACAATAGCCCACACCTCCACTCCAAAACTA
Source organism: Trichostrongylus colubriformis (assembly GCA_963978905.1). Taxonomy (NCBI): domain Eukaryota; kingdom Metazoa; phylum Nematoda; class Chromadorea; order Rhabditida; family Trichostrongylidae; genus Trichostrongylus; species Trichostrongylus colubriformis. The sequence goes on along the minus strand of CAXBUJ010000038.1, from coordinate 12,417 downwards.
CTTGTTTCATCGCTCCCCAGGCATCACCTTTACCGTTTCCTGAAATCTGTGTGTTTTCCTGTCATAAATACTCAATGATTTCCAGAATAATTTATTCACTTGTACCGTGAGAAACAGGAAACTAGTAACTGTAACAAGGAACAAGCATAAATCACAACAAAAGGGCCAAAAGAAACAACAAACAGTGGGTGTGAGATATAACCCACGCCTGTGCCCAAAAGGAATCGCTCATATAAAAAACTCACGTCAAATATTATCTTTCCAACAAAAAAGGCAACATTAAAAGTTCAGTCTAAGAAGATCTTAAAACGACAAACCATCACAGGCGACGATGATTGAAGCTTGCGACAGCCGGAACAAGGAACAACAAAGACTTCCTTCCCAAAGGTTTGCTGATGTCATTGCAAAATGTGAAAGAATCAAAAGCTATTACGCATAGGGCATTTCTTATTAAGACTTCAAAGTAGCTCACAAGACTTACACAACTCATCACGTAAGAGAAGACAGAAACCATGTCGATTGAAGGCCAATCCACAAGAAGGCTCCGAAACAGAATAACGAAGTACCTCAGAAAAAAGACTTCAAAAACAACATTCTAACAAGGCGGCTATCTGCAAATCAACGTTGAACACGGCTTTAACAAAACTAAGAACATATTACTATGTAGAAGAGTCGAATAAGTAGAAAAATAATAACATATGAACAAAAAGGCACAAAAAAACAGCAAAAGCACGAAAACACGTGTTTCAAAGTGACCGGGATCTTCAAAACAGTGTCAAAGAGTGCTTCTGACAACCAGAGAAGCACATCAAAAACACTTGAGTGAAGATCGAGTCAAATAAAAAAAGAACAGTTCAAATTAAACCTCAAAAACTCACCGCACTAGCAATTTCAAGGGAACTTGAAGTTCCACCGCGACCAAAACTTTCAAAACAATGTCAAAGAGTGGCCCCGACAAAAATAAGGGCACTTCAGTGACACAGTAATGAAAACAGGTCGGAAACAAAAAGAATAAACAAGGAATAAAAAGACAAAAACACAAAAGGGACAAAACGCCGTGAAAACAGGACAATACAAAATGAATGCATGCATAACTAACGAAAAACAATTGCATTATCACTATAACTAACTTACCTCTTGAAAATGGAGAATGTAGGACCAGAAATAATAGAAAATATAAGAATAAAACGCCGGAGTCAGCAATTCGGCTCAAAGAATCAGCTGATACCCGGATATTTCCCAACGACACCCCAAACGACGCGGCACGCGGCCGCGTAGCGACTCGTGCGGTTCAAAATGAGCGTTGGGCGGGCACGAGCTCCGGGTGTGGCCGAGCTGTCTTCTGGATCTCCATGAGCTGCGATGAGTCATCATCGTGCCTCGCTACGTTCACTGCCCGCCCGCCCGCGTGGGGAACTATTTGGTCATGTGCAAGGGTTGCAATAGTTCCCTAATCCTGGAATATGCCTTTAAGAATCTTTGTGCGGCCCCTCTGCGCATTCACGCGTATATTTTTGCCTGAACCTCGGAGGAGGACGAAATGGGTTCTCTTCCCTTTCTTGAATTGTCTAAAAATAGCGTTTATAGTGTAATGCTCCCAGAATCGAGCGTTCAGTTGAGGAAAATTTTCAAAAAAATACACCCCCCCCCCAAAAAAAAGGGAGCCCCAATACGATCCCCCCCCCCCTTCTTCAGGTGCCGCTTCTTCTGTGGTTTCTCCCAGCCAGTGCGATTCACCAGGGAAATTAAGAGCTCATGGTAAAAAAAAAGCACTGAGGCCAAACTCCTGACAAAATGAGGATAAGAGGAGCTCAACAAAATGCAGTATCCATATTCCAAAACAAAATCGTCTATGATAAGAACCTGACAAAATCTTCTAAGATCAGAACCCAATAATTCCAATACTTATATTCCGAAAAGACAGCGACGCCGACCATTGGTAATGTGCTCTTGCTCTGATGACAAAGAAGAAGGCTTAAAAGTCAAGCAAATTATGCGGCAAGGATAAAAGATGAAAATTAACAATTAAAAGTCAAAAGTTGAAATAAAAGCAGAATAGGAGTCATGTAATCTCCCATCTCAAAGCTCCTCATCTGGTCGCGGGTCGCTACTGCTGCTGCGAAGCCGCAATCGCGGTGGAGCGCGGTATCTTCTCCATATTAAATTTGGACACTTTGGAATACCTCAAACTTTACCTAGAGCCTATCTTTCAAACAGCTGTGAACTGTTTTCTTAATAACTCCCTTAGACCTATCTATTGGTCGCTTGCTTTTCCTAATGGTTGCCTAGTTCTCGAATGGGTTTCCAGATGAGGATTAGATGAGGAAAATTTCGAAGTGTTTCATTCAAATGGTTATAACTTCTTCAAACTTAACCATCGTTTTGGTCAGGCGGGGTCTGCTAGGTTGTCGGTTTCGAATGACTACCTGAGCTGTTCCATATCTTCAAAACGAAGGAAGTTATTTTGAGGGAAGCCATATGAAGATTAGATGAGGAAAATTTCAAAGTGTTTCATTCGAATGGCCATAACTTCCCTCAAACATAACATACTAGCGCGTTTTGGTGAGGCGGGTCTGCTAGGTTGTCGCTTTCGAATGACTATCTGGGCTATGCCATATCTTCAAAACGAAGCAAGAAAAATTCAGGAAAGTCAGTGGAAGAAAATTTTTTCGTCGAATTTGCCAGATCTTCCCAAGATTCTTCCGAAAAAGTGATTCACTGTCACTGAATTTTTTCTAGTAAGCATCCTTTGCTCTCGATGACCTAGAGGGAGGGCGAGAAGCGTCGGCCAGCTTCTCTGTGGGATGCGCCATGCATGAGGATTTTATCCACATTTTCGATGAATACCAACGTTTTTCTGGTCGGCATAGTGGCCGCTAACACTAGATTACGTACTTGCGATCGTAGTAAGATATAGAAGAAGTCCATACAGGTAATTTTTCGTTTCCATCCCATTGTTTCTGGAGTGTCCATCCACGGTGGTACTCGTTGACAAATATCGCTTTCTACGGTGATCGATGAATTTCGGAGGTGTCTCCGTACGTGGTTTCGGTGTCAGCGGACCAACGAAAGGGCTATTGGCGTTGACCGGTTTTGTTGCGGATCGCGCCATGCATAAGGTTTTCATGATGACTGAGTTAAACTAGTTTCGGGTTCGAACGCAGTTAGTCAGTTTTATCATTTATTCCTTTACACTTTAGGCCATCAGCCTGAGAAATTCGCTTGATCACTCCCTACCAAACAATTACGCCTCCCCCCCTCCTAGCGGATCAAATACCATCCCCCCATTGAGGATTCCTCAACGGAGGCTTGACCCTGGTATCAATCCTTTCTTTTGAGCTCTGTTTTGTATAGAGCTCTGGTGCCGTCTAGCAAATTCGGAAATGTAATGACGTTCGAACTGCACAGTGAAGAAGATAAACATAAAACAAGTAAAACATGTTATTATAAAGCAATCATGTTGTGTTGCATACATGTGTTGCAAGTGTTCCGGTGGCTCATGGGGTCAGGTCACCCATGAGTGGGTTTACTTCACGACCGGATCGATTTACTGGTGATTTCAAGATATTGGCTGCGCAGCTAGTCTACTTGTGTCAAAATAAAAGCCGAAGAAAAAAGGCGGATATTTGTGAAGGTCAATCTGTAATAAAGATCGATATCTCTAACTCAAATAGTTATAATACAATATTTTAGTTTTACAAGGATCTCAATTTCTTCGTTTCTATAGTGTATTCACCTCCACACAACACTGGTGACATGCTTAAAGGCAGTGTTTGGGGAAATTCGGCAGAAAGGTGAAAGAAGTAGTGAATATGAAAGTGGAGATGCCCAGTTACAGGACACTGAAGGAAAAACGAATGGAAATGGTCAAAAACCTGAGAAATAGGGCCTTTCTCCACCGTTGATTCCCGACATGGAGCCTTCCCGTGAAGAGGAGGGTAATCCGAACGAATTTTCCATTGACATGTTGCCATGTCCTAAACACGAAGGGATGTTCGGAAATGAGGGAGCATCCTTTTTCTGGAGTGCGCTTCAAGCCAAAACTGAGAAAGCGGGCCGCGATACCGTCTATTCCCACCCCAGCCAATCAGTCGCTAGGAGGCGGACCGAGCATAGCAAGGCGGCTCGAGCGGAAAAGGCCGCCTATGCCACAGCTCGGGGGCACGCCCTTCGCGGGGGATTTCGCTCCAAATAGGCTTTCCAAACCCATAATTTTTGAGTGAATGACTCCTCTTAGGGATTCCTCATCACCCACATTACCCCTAACACTGTCTTTAAGGTATATGATCATTAGGCCTGCCATTCCCACTGGATTCTATATGGGGTTTGTTCGGCTGACAATACCTTGTTTTGTTAGGTCCGCTTTTTGATTCAGAGGCGACACTAATCAGATGTGGTATTGTATGTCACTCTTGTTACTTGTATGTTACTTGATGGTACCGTTAGGGGCTCTGTCGTTATGGGGGATTGCATTGTTGACATCATGTGGGTTGGAAACGTACTACCGTTGGCTCATTTCTACGTTTGAAAGCAGCAATTCACTTGCAAACCTGAAGGGCTTCCTGCCAGGAGGCGCTTGTTGTCCACATAGTAATTTTCGTCAATCTCCTCAGCTAGCGGGTAATTTTTGAATACAAAAAGGATAAAAGACACGTAATGAGGATGCTGGGTGTTGATTTAATTCTATCGATCCGATACACTATGACAATAACCTGTGTAGCCGCTCTGTTAAAAAAACTCAGCCAAAGAAATTTGCAGAGACTCTGTGATCTTTTCACAGCACTATTCGGTGAAGGCCGCCTCTATGTTGCAATCATGATGATCTGCAGGCTCCAGTTGCCATGAGAATGTCGTGGATTCAGTTCATGAGTGTCTCCCCTTTATGTGCTGTACATTGTTGAGGAACAAGCGTCCTTTGCGTTTGGACGAGGCATCAAACACAATTCTCAAATGTCCATGTTTCTGCGATTCCCACACTACTTAGTGGCTCATGTAGAGCACCCCTGTAGAGCACCCATGTAGAGCACACCAACAGAGTTGAGATCATTATTCAGCCGAAAACTCTATAAAGGATCCAGTGGGAATGGCAGCTCTAATAATCATATACCTCAAGCATATTATGCGAGAAATATACGATGCTGAAATTGAGGAAAGATCATGAGCCGAAAGACCTCGCTAAACTGTGGAAAATGACGTGCAATGAAATGAACAATCTCTTTCAATCCTCGCTACTCGATTCACAACGACACAGGGCCATTTACACTCTGAATCTTTGCAGTTACCAGAGCTCGAGCACTAGCAGGCAGACGCCGATCCCCTTGATTTTCGTCTTCATCCTCACCTCCAGAATTGACTCCCTCGCCGACCCGCTCACTGGCCAAACCGACACTCTCAACCCAAATAGAGCTCCTATTGAAGAGGACACAGCCGAGGTCGAACTGTTTTATCCTGCCCGATAACGGACAACAGAGCCTGCCATCGTACACAGTCATATGTTGCCGTCACCCCGACGCCGTATCATGAGCAGTTCAAGCGAACAACCTGTGTGATCGCTGCATGCAGCTGCATCTCCTGTGGGAGAGAATATGGTTTCTGCTATGCCCAAGCACCATAGTCACGCTACGACGTTCATCGTACTCCTTTGACATCGACTCTTTCTCGTCGTCTCGGCACCGGATCACAGCTCAAGCAAGTTGTCGTAATCCACGGCTCCGCTGAGAAGAAGGAAGTTTTAGACGACCTTTGCTGCCCCGGAGGAAGTACTGGTGTGCCTGGAAGGGTAAAGGAACCCCTTCCTTCTTCCACTGAGGCTCAGACAAAGATATGCGTCAGAGTGTGCAGATCTACCCTTCAGAGATCCCTGCGCTCCCCAATATCGTCAAGCTACGACTCATTTGCTGTCTTGTGGTCTGTTTGCCTGCACTACAACGTTCATCATATCCTTTGACATTGATTCTTTTTCTTCGTCCTGCGGCATCGGATCGCAGCTCTAATTTTTATCGGACACTGGTCAATCGAGAACCGGGCGTCGTTTCGACGCTGGTGTACGAGTACTGGTCGGCGGAAGGGCTCGTGTCAACGGCAATGGTTAAGCGCGCGACCGGATACCGTGATCCGTCCCTCTCTTAGGACGTGTATGCATCTATGCGGTAGTAGCATTCAATTGGAATGCAGTGATTCATGGAATTATATGGCTGCTTTTGATGTGCTATCAGTCCATGTAGTGAATGTCCACTCTTGATGAATGATGATGGATGTCCATCTCCTTGAACTACGACAGACTTTACAGCATCCCTTTGGTCATGTGATTGCTTATTCAGTGGACTGTGGTTTATGTGCTGTATTCTTGTCCCTTGCCCGGGTGTCATGGTATGGTAGCACGACGTTCATCCATTTTGCACCGCAGATCACATCCTTCACATTTCTGCCCTACTAATATTGTCCGACATTCATTTGTCATGTTTTGTTTGCAAAGCCTATGTATGAGTGACGGTGTAAAATGTTGTTGGTTAGTTGGGAAATAAAAGGTACCACCGAACGGCTACGTCATGCGGGGTGGGACGTTATGCGAGGTGGGTGATTCGAGTAAGTGTCGCCAGGTCCGTTTTGCTTTTCCGGTCACAAATAGTGTGTTGACACTCGATGAAAAAACCTTGATCGTGATCGATAACTGATAGTGAGTTATAAGGTCTGATAAGAATCATTAGCAAGTAGACGAACTACGATCCGCTACTTCGCTAATTACTACAATGCGACCACAGTAGTTGAAGTGTCCAATGCTCAGTGCCAATGACTGAGCACTTTCCGTTGATGTCCTGATATCGGTAATGTACAATACTGCTCACATTTTTTGAAAAATCGACGGTGGGTGACGGATTAAACGGCACAAACCGTCGCACCGTCATAGCTTCGTCAAAAATGGATAAGATGGGAAAAAATTAGAAGAGTTAGATTCCTCTCAATGCGTCGAATTCACCGACCTATGAAATGTCGAATTCTGATGAGTAGGTCACCAGCTTCTCCGTAAAAGCTACAAAACTTCTTTAATTTTATCCTCAGGCAAAACTCCGACTTTTTTCGGCTTGCATTCACATGTTTGATTGCTGCTCGCCTACGCTGTGCACAAACATCCTTTTCTAGTGAGTTACCTTCAAGTTTCAGGATACCTTTCAGCACGAAATTTCTACGACATTTTAGGGAGTTTTTAAGCTCATTTCATCAGAATCGATGGACAAATTGAGAAGATTACCCTAAAGTCCCATAGTTAAGAGCGGTTTAATTTACCGGTAAAAAAGAATCTTTAAAATTCTTGAAATTCTTTAAAAAATTTTTAAAAATTAGCATTGTTTCAAATTTCTCTCCAGCAGCAGTCACTCCCAAAGCAACAGTAAAATTAGATTTCTCATAGCCGGTTTCGCAAATCAACTTCGGGAGATCATAACTCGGCTCAGACTGCATCTTTTCTCACAGAATAAGCGCCATTTGATTCGCTACACTTTTGGAAGTATTATGGATATTTGCATACCTTATTTTGAAGAACGGCTGATGATTCATAGAACGCGAAAACAAAAAAAGTCGTCTTCAAACCATCATTCTTTCCGAACACACTGCTGCTGAAGAAGCTGTTCAGATGTTTGAAAAAGTGGGGCATAGTTAGCGCTAGATCTGGTGAATATGATAGACGAGTAATAGCTTCAGCCTTCAACTGCTTCAATTACTGGAAGAGGATTTGTGGAAAATGCGCTTGCGCATAGCTGCCCGGGGTCCCTCGGCACCCATTTCTTTGGGTTTTTCCAAATCAAAGCTACTTGAGGTGGTTAATCAAGCTTGTTTGTTGGGGGCCAATACTTGTGGATATCCCCTGCAAGTATGGGCGCTCATCGCTTACTGTCACTTTAGTTAAGGCGATTTGATCAATTGAAAATTCGAGCAACTCGTACTCATTTGTACACTTCTGAAACCAGGGACAAAGTGTTCCATCCATTGCTACGACCCCTCCTCTTGCAGCACTCACATTTGTGGTCACCTTCGCTGGGACTCAGCTAAACAAAAACTCGTGAAGTAAAGTCATCTGAAGAGAGCCATTTTCGCAGTACTTTATATTTTCCTAATAACTCGGAAAACTTGTAACATTTCAAAAAAAGCATATATCCAGAAAGAGACACTTTTTCTCTGTCTAAGGAGCACAAATTATAATTCAATTCATGTAGACGCGCTTCGAAATTCGAGTTTATCTTGTGAACGCGCGAATGCGCTAGAACTTTTCTTAAAACCTAATAAAAAAAAAGCAATAGAAAAAGTATAGAGAACAGTAGGAATAAGGTAAAGTTGTAGGCTATTGATGCGATGATCATGAGCACACAGCGCCAAAGAAAAACGTATACAAACGTCAACTTTCATTTTCTGGCACAAACCGCTCTTATCTACGGGCCGCTCTTATCTATGGGACTATGGGGTACTCACAAAGCACAGACTACTGTCTACGTGCTGCAAGAATTACCTTGACTTCCGAATCACAGGCTCGCGCTTCCTTCAAACATCGGTAAACGGCGTACTTTGAAGGCTAGATAATTTCCCTTCTCTGCCTAAAATAACATTTTGATCAATGAATCGCATAAGGACTTCGAATACAACATACTACACTTCCAGAAAATGAAAGCGGCATTCAAACAATGCACAGAATCATGAATTTACAAAGAGTGTTTATTGCACATGAAAGTATAAATGTGGACGTGCACTAATTAATTTCAGACGAAACTTATACTGTTGTATTCAGTATCAAAAATGCTGCTCATTGGTGTAAAGAGCATCTCACCGCGGAAGCTTTGAACTTTTACCACTGTTCTCGTTTTCTTTTCAAGCGTTGTCAGCTCCGACGCCGCTTGCTGACTCCTTAATTACTGTGCAACGCTCAGCACAGATGAGGTCACTAATACCTCGCCGTATTATCACATCACATGAATGCACATTATTGACCCTCAGAACCGCTTACTGTCCCTTCGAACCAAAGAAACTGGTTCGCAGCCTTGTACAGTTCAGCTAGATGGTAGTTTCTATGAAGAATTCCTTCAAATATACTATATAGTGTACTGCATGACTTTAACTTTTATGAGTGATTTTCTGTTTTAACGGTTCATCATAGATCGGTAGTTACGAATTTCTAGTTTGTGTATTTATCATTTGAATAAGTAATTTCTGCATTGTGTGCATTGATACCAGAAACACGATTTTGTAGAAAAGTTCACGTGATAATTCCGCAGCTCACTTGTTCTAACGAGTCGGTTTGGTACTGTTCATTAAAATCAACTGTGAGGGTTTCCAGGTGCCAACATGCTCTGTCCGTTATCACTATGCTCGGAAGCAGAGCTGCCTTATCAACCGGCTGGATGGCGCAGCGGAGTGACCGCTGTTCGCGGGCACTCATGAAGTGGTGATTCGTAGGGGTTCGAGTCCTCTGGAGCATGCAACGCTTGCAAGCGTGTGTTCGTGATTAGTTATGTGCTCCTGCGTCTTTCCCACCGGTTATTAAAGCAAAACAACTGGCCACCCAGTCCCCTGAAAAGAAGGGGTTTGGGCAGATCACTGAGTAAGAATAGTAAGCGATATCGAAGGACAGTAGTGTGTTCATTTGATGTGATACCGCGGTGTATTAGTGACCTCATCTGTGCTGAGCGTTGCACAATAATTAAGGGGCCAGCAAGCGGCGTGGGAGCTGACAACGCTTGAAAAGAAAACAAGAACAGTGGTAAAAGTTCAAAGCTTTCGCGGTGAGATGATCTTTACACCGATGAGCAGCATTTTTGATACTGAATATCAGTAAAAGTTTCCTCTGAAATTAATTAGTGCACGTCCACATTTATACTTTCATGTGCAATAAACACTCTTTTTAAATTCATGATTCTGTGCATTGTTTGAATGCCGCTTTCATTTTCTGGAAGTGTAGTATGTTAAATTCGAAAAACTTATGCGATTTTCATTGATCAAAATGTTATTTTAGGCAAGAGAAGGGAAATTATCCAGCGTCCAAAAGACGCCGTTAAACGATGTTTGAGGCTTCATCATAGAAGAAGCGCTTGCCTGTAACTCACAGTAGCCTGTGCTAGGTGAGTTATCTTCTCAATTTGTCCATCGATTCTGACGAAATGAGCTTAAAAACTCTCGAAAATGTCGTGGAAATTTCGTGCTGAAAAGTGTCCTGAAACTCGGAGTTAAGTCACAAAAAATGATGTTTGTGCAGAACATGGGCGAGCAACAATCGAACATGTGAATGCAAGCCGAAAAAAGTCGGAGTCTTGCCTGAGGGTAAAATTAAAGAAGTTTTTGCAGCTTTTACGGAGAAGCTGGTGATCTACTTATCAAAATTTGACATTTCATAGGTCGTTGAATTAGACGCATTGAGAGGAATCTAACTCTTCTAATTTTTTTCTCATTTTATCCATTTTTAACGAAGTTACGACGGTGCGGGTTTGTGCCGTTTAATCCGTCACGCACCGTCGATTTTTCAAAAAGTGTGAGCGGTATTGTATAGACCCTTGAGCTCACTAATATTCTATATATTTCAGTGTCGTCAGTCAATCTTAGTGCGATCTACATAATTAATGATGTGATCTAGATTTGCAACAGCATAGCAGGAGAAGCAGAAACAATAAGGCGTCACTAAACTATGTAAAATTTCAAACAGTTGTATATTCGCACAATTGATAAGCATCGACAACTAGCAAATGGATCTACCACCATATATAAGAGTTGGATGCTTAGTGTATGAATATTTGCTACCAGTCGATGCAACCGGATCTAAACCTATCCACCGCACATTTATCTAAACACTCAGTAGACACCACCACAGACTGGATGTTGAATGGTCTGTAAATGAACACATCTCGCTTCTGATCCATGGCCATTGATCGTCGTTATCACTGTAAGAATAAGGCAGCGTTCATAGTTTTGGAATTTGCGTTTTTGCGTTTTTGTGGAAAGAAGAATAGATACGTATCGATTTGCGTTTTTGCGTTTTTGCGTTTTTGTGGAAATGCGGATAAAGCATTAGATACGTATCGATTTCCATGCCACGAAGAGACGAGAGGATTAGAGAAAGGAGAGTGTGGAATTTGCGTTTTTGCGTTTTTGTGGAAATGCGGAATTTGCGTTTTTGCGTTTTTGTGGAAATGCGGAAAGGGATAAGATACGTATCGATTTGCGGAATTAACGTTTTTGCGTTTTTGTGGAAATGCGGAATCGTGGAATTTGCGTTTTTGCGTTTTTGTGGAAAGAAGATTAGATACGTATCGATTTGCGGAACTTGCGTTTTTGCGTTTTTGTGGAAATGAGGTGGATAAGATACGTGTCGATTGCTTCGTCAGCGAACGTGGATGATAAGACAAAGCACTTTCTACACTGAAGGAACAGACTGATCTTATACATTGCTTTTTCAACAGTTTTTCCCTTCTCGTTCACTCTTTCGTACTCTCGATCATTCGTTTTTGATATGTCACTTTCGTCTGCTGTCACACTGTAGTGTGTCTTTGGGTGGCGTGCAAGTGTTCCGAACAGCGTGCAGGGAGTTCATGTCAGCAGTGCTGCGGAGAGTAATAACGATGAAATCAAGATTCTTGTGAGACTAAAAAGATGTAATACGGGCTGTCACAGACCAGCCCCCCCCCCCTTCATCATAGATCGTTTCTGCTTTCAGTGAGAATTTGTATCTAATTGAAGATGCCCTAACTTAATTATTTGAATTACAAGTTTTCCATCTTTATTACATATTTACCTTTACGAGTATCTGCCTTTATTCTTCGACGCTTATCCGTGACATGAGTGGACCAGCTACGTAGCCAAGATCTTGAATAGGTAGTAAATCAATCCTCTCGTGAAGTAAGCCCACTCATGGGTGTCCTGACCCCACAGTAATCATCGGAACTCTTGCAACACACCCTTGCTGAGATGAATCTTCAATAACGTCTGACTTTTGTATAAGAAATTCTCAGGGAATGAAGTAGCAGACTTCTTCCGAATCGGTTCTAGTTCGTAATTGACAATCCACCTTAGCACAACCGTGTGACATTCGATTTTGGAGAGAAACTGTACTTCTCACAAAATTATGTCTATATCCCTGCACGAAAGTGGCAGTTTTTCTTCAAAGTCGACTAAAACCATTTATCAAATGTATATAAGCTCTTATCCTTATATCCTTATTTATATAAGCTCTTCCCGAACTCAAGAAAATGAGAACAAATAGCTCTCATCATCCGTTCAACCGCTCGCAAATGATGAGCTGCGTGGAATGACACGCACCGCGCACGTGGCTTCCACGCTTTCCACAATTCCACATTTCCACAAAAACGCAAAAACGCAAATTCCACAATTCCGCATTTCCACAAAAACGCAAAAGCGCAAATCCCACAAATCGATACGTATCTA
>CAXBUJ010000037.1:0-24343 GCA_963978905.1 Trichostrongylus colubriformis | reverse complement strand
CGAAACGTTAGGCCGTAAATAAATGTTCCACCTAAAAACCTCGTTGGCATAACAGAAGAATATCTCCAATCAGAGCCAATCATAAAGTCATGATAGAACTTGCCTCTTTAGCACGTTTTCATATGCTCTTGGTTTGAATCGTACTGAATATATGCGTGAAATATAATAGTTCACAAGCGTTACACCTCGTCGTGGTACAATTTCGTTGCCTAATTCTTCTTAAAATAATGTTCCATTTTTTTTCAAAACAAAACGATGAGTTACATGAAACTCGTGAATGCTCGATAGAACCGCTTGGAAGAATTTATTTCTGGGTATTTTGAGTACATAATATTAAGTTGTTGGGAAAGCTCTATATCGTTCTGCGCTTCCAAAATCAAATCAATGTTTTGAAGCACGTGAACTCAGATGAATTTATTAACACATCTCGCTCATGAAGAGACAAAAAAAATGTTTTCTAAATACAGACTTCCCTTAGGACCTTTAAATAGCTAGGGAAATCGTTAACGTACAGCAAAAATGATTTTCGGACTCACTTCAACTTCACTTCACGAGTTATAGTTTAGTAAAACCACATCGGCGGCAAATTAAATGTGAGCACTGCAAGGGGAGGAGGTGGAGTATTGGATGAATTAGCTTGCCGCTGCTTTTAGAAGTAAGTGAGGATATGAGAATCACTCGCTCGAATTTGTGGTTGATCAATGCGCTTTAGAGAGATCAGCAGAATATTCCCCTGTTTGCAGAAAATATCTATAAACATGGCATTCCCAATACAGATGTGGTTGGCCACCTTACTTAAGTAGCTCTGATTTGCCACAACTCGGAAAATGTTTCCTGCCCGACCTCCCAGAGCAGCAATGCGCGACCGCATTTTCGCAAATCGTCTTCTAGGAAATGGAGGAGTTGCAGCCTGAAGCTCTTACCCGTCCATCGCATTCGTCAGCTCTTGCGCTAACTTTGCCGCAAATCAGGACATCTTATAGCAGGGTGTTCTAGAAACTTGATGAATTCAAAATCGATTTTTCGGTTTTGCACGATGTAAATCATCAGACTTTTGTCACAGCAGGACAAGCAAATATAGCTCCTGTTGGCAAAAGTGTGGTGTATCGAATGGCGTTGCTCTATGGGTAACGATGCAGCCTGGGCTAAGTTATGATTTCCAAGGTAAAGTTGCGAAATGCAGACAAAACTTAGCTCATGACCTGATACTAAATACGTGTTTCGTGCATCTCGGGCTCACTCTTGAAATTGCCATCGTTTTTCTGTAAAGAGCTTTTCTTCAAACTTATAATTGCACTAATATTACTATAATTTCTAGAATACAATGAAATGACCACTGGTGAGGAGGTCTTAGGGGGCTATTCGCTTGTAGAGGCCTGATTACGATTCCGTAACAGTGATTTTGCTATTGGCTTCTACTTTGATTTTTGTTACTAATAAACTTCTTTTTCCTGGACTCAAGATTTAGGTTTGCGACTTATCGCTTTCCGAAGAGTTAAGAGGGGAAACAAGAAACTATGGATGGAAATATGTGTTTTCAAAGTTAAATAGTACCTAAATTTTATTGTTGAGGAAGAATGATAGAGTTCCTGTACACTGTTTATTCATTTATTTATTTGCACATCTTTGTTTCCAGGGAGTGCCTTTCCTTCAGTTTCTTTCTTCAGTTTTTCACCAATTTTTTTGAAAGAGTCAAAAATATCCAAAGATATTATCGGTTTATTTTTTTGCCAGTATCCGCCGAAGTGCCACTCTCATGATGAACACTTTGAACCTTTCGCGCTCGACGCTGTCATCTGTGGAACAAAAGGCCTAGAAATGTCAATAAGATTTGAACCTGAAAAATACGGCACACTCACGAACGGACTGTCAAAGCAAAATGCCCCATATCTTCACGGTAGCTGCCCTTTGAAGCAATGGGCAGGGGATCTTGCTCGCCTGATGAGCACAAATATGGATAATCGACGAGAAGGCAAAGGGGGGGGGGGGGAGATAGCCAGCAGTTTCTGTGCTTTTTGTGTACGCGGCGACGTAAGCCCTGCATGTTCACATTCTATTAAGGCCCATACCTGTCGTGGTTACTCCCCTCTACTGTCATTTCGTCTCCATAGCAACCCAGTACATGGCAATGGTTTCTATGTTCTGTCTGCTACTAGATCTTTCATAAAGTTCGCGATTTCGGATGCCCCACTTTCTGAATTATTATTTTCGTTTTTTCCTCGGGTTCATATTGGAGCCAACTTCCCTCCCTATTCAAACATAACGTTTATTCAGTAATGGATTTTGGATTTTTACAAGTGCCTGGCACAAAATGGATGGACATATGACAACTCCACTGCATGCCTCGTACAACCCTTCGGCTCATAAACGACCCCTTTCATAACCACATCGTACCTGGCCAGGGATGTGTTGCAAATGTTCCGATGATTAGTGCGGGGTCAGGTCACCCATGAGTGGGTGCTTCAAGAAACGATTGATTTACTACCAATTTCAGGATGGTTATATAACTCGTCTGCTCATGTCGAAGTGAAGGCGAAGTAATAAAGACACTTATGAGTGAAGTTAAATGTGTGAAACTCGGATGTAAGTGATAAAAATGGCTATGTTGTATCTTTTTCCATTTAATATAAATTCCGACTGAAAGCAGAAAAGATCTGCAGAAAATGTGGAAGCTAGTTACTCCCGCAATGTAAAGTTTTAGCCTGATGAGTATATTAATTAGGTCTTTTCCATAACCCGCCATGCAACGCTGATCTCTCGGAACATTCGTCGGTACACTTGCACGTCATCTTCCTGGCTAGCCTGGCGGTGACGTGATGGTCTACGGTTGCTCTAATCCACCATAGCTTCATGGATCCCGGCGAACCCATTATGGCTGAAAAGTGCAGTGAGATATACTGAAAACTGCAGATTATTAGCTGAGTATTGGCCAATACGAAGAAACCTATCTCTCTGCGCGCTTCAGCATGACCCCATGTTGCATAAGCAACTGAAAAAGATGAATGAATGGAGCTGCAAAACACAGCTGGATCCATCATACTCATTTGCCCTGGCTCCCATCAATTACCATTTCTTCAACGATCTGGCCAGCTTTCTCCGTAAGAAACCCTTCGAGATCCCACACGGTACTGAAGCGATCTTCAACGAATTCGTCTTCTTCAGATCTCTACATCTCTTCGCAACACAAGTTTGCTTGTTGACAAAAATCTGTTGATTCTTATGGTTTCTATCTCGATTCACAAAATTTTGAATGAACCGAGATATACGCATTTGAAATTAGAGGTTGAAAATCACAGTAACTTCCCTAAAGACCTAATACCAGTCTCTTGCTTCCGACGTCTTGTGGAAGCCCGCTGTAGCTTCGGCCCCGCAGAATATAAATCGCAGAAGTGTGAGAAAACGGATCAGAACAGTTCGTGTCAACTTTCTGGCCGTTCTTCGGCGGACACACAGCACTTCTATTCCCATTTGTACTGAACACTGTGTGCTCCCGTCTCTCATAGATGTACGTAAAATTCCGTTATATCGCAGCGTTATCGATGCCTATATCCTGACTAATTTTCAAAAAATTCAGTCAACAATCATCTTCATTTTTTGGATGAGCGGCCTGAAGTGCCACTGCTGTAGATGATCTGGACGCAGTGCTCTTTACAAGAAATTGATCGAAATTGGCCACTTCATCCTTGCAAGGGAGGTCTTTCAGGTCATGGCGCGCTTTTGAAAAACGGTTTTTCCCATTATATGGGAGTACCTACATGAAACATATAACTCACTTCCATTTGTGCTGCGCGGCCCTACGCGAAAATTTGTCCTCAGTAGGGATCGAGCCATCAACCCCGTTTTTGGCATTCGTAAGGCCGCTCAGCAAAGATGGAAGTCAGTTATATGTTTCATGTAGGTACCCACATATAATGGAAAAAACCGTTTTCCAGAAGCGCGTCATTACCTGAAAGAGCTTCCTTGTTAGTGGCAAGCGCTGTCAAACACTGTGGAACATTGATCGCTAACCTGTTGACTACAATTGCTGTGTGTACTAAGAGCAACGGGATTTTGTTCCAAATAGAATTCGGATGCATTCGGATCCACATAATCAGCGACACAGTGATTTGACCCTTTCATTCCGGAGTGAATTGCTAGCAGTCAATTTCTTGGTAAAATAATAAGACAACCCTTATTATAATGGAAGTGGAAATTTGTTGGGAGTGATTGCTGATTGAATCACATTGGGGGTGAAAAACCAGGGTATCAGGGATCAGCTAAATTACCTCCGTTAAAAAGGATGCGCTGATGAGATTAGCTTTTTGCTATCACCCGTTCTAGTTTTGGAACAGGGACAAAAAGTGTCCCATCGAAATTGTTTAGGTGACCTGAAAGAAGGTACAACTCCTGGAAGATTGGTTTTGTTTGTTCAAAGGATCTGTTTCGAGGGCATACCGCTCATTTAGATAGGAGACTTAAAAGGAAACTTAAAAGGAAAACTCAATTGAAAATGCCCAAAGGGCTTTTGGCTCACAATGATATAGTTATGGTAATCGAGCGAGTTCGACCGATATTCAGGAGTAACACACTTCTGGACAATCTCCAATTTGTTCACTTCAGTTATTGGCGGTACAAATGTATCCTCGAAAGCTGATGTTCCCTACCCGAGCTGTCACTTTTGAGTCCCTGTTTTCGTATTGATGTATTGAGTGATTTGTTTATTGGCGACCCACCACATAGCGCCCATCACCTTCGATCACTATGCATCATTCAGTTTGCAGATGATAGGCAACCTTCTACAAATCGGCTGTCATAATTCTCGTAAGTTTGCATATATGCAGGTGCCTGGATATGAAATATGACATACAGTAGCGGTCAAAAATATATGCGGTTATGGATTCTAACCATAACTTTGGTCAAAGTTTACATTTCTTATTCATTTTTTTTTTTGTTTTTTGAAGGCAGCTGGTACTCAGTGAAGCAAAGTAGGGTGTAGTGTTGAGATTGAAAAATTTGTTTAACTAAAAACTCTTAAAATAGCCAAACCTTTCCAAAAATTCAATTGGCCATAAAAAGCTCATCGAAACGGGCAGGTGGGCAGAAAATAATACGGATTGAGGCTGGGACTTTGTTGCACGCTATTTCAAATCCTAACAGCACTGAGGCACGGAGTTGACCATTTTCCGTGGTTTCAGTTAAATAATTTTTTAAACCTTCACACTGCATCCTACTCGGCTGAGATAATCTATTGAGTATTTCAATATTTCAATATTTCATTGAGTAACAGTTGCCTTCAGAACACAAAAAAAAATTGAGCGAGATATGCAAACATCGAACCAAGTTATGGTCAAAATCCCAAACCGCATATATTTTTGACCGCTACTGTATTTTACAAAACACTCATGAAATATACAGCCACCATTATGCTTGGTGGAGACTGAATTCCTCTACTGGATCCAAGCTATACGGAATTGTTTTATAATAACGTCTGTTCAGTCCTAGGTAGTATTCCGTATACATCCAGGTGTAGGCACCACGGTGCAACGGGAGTCGAGGATTCCGCGGTAAGGGGATCGCTTTGAAGAACTGGTTGGAGGATTGGTTGCATTTGCAGAGCTCAGCAATGGTTCCCAGGCTGGACGACAAGCGAAAAGTGCCGTCAGCTGACACGGTCATGTATTAGGTTGTAAGGAAAGTTCTGGCCGCTTTTTCGCGTTCACAAGACAAATTCAAATAACAGAGCGCACCAACATGAATCAGCTTACATACTGTGCTCCTTAAATAGACAAAAAGTTGCTCTTTCCTAATATATGTTAATTTGGAATGCCACAAGGTTTTCCAATCATCAGGAAAATTTTAAAGTACTGCGAAAATGGCACTTTTCAGATGAATTCCCTTCAGTTCTGTTTAGCCGAGTCCCAGCAAAGGAGACCACAAATGTGAATACTGCAAGAGAAGGGCGTGAAGCATTGGATGGAACACTTTGTCCATGGTTTCACAAGTGCAGGAATGAGAACGAGCTGCTTGGATTTCAATTGATCAAATCGCTTTAACTAAAACGGCAGAAGGCGATGACCGTCCATATTCGCAGGACATATCCACAAGTATTGGCCCTGAACAAATAAACTCAGATGACCACCTCAAGTAGCACTGATTTGAAAAAAACCTAAACAGTGGGTGCCGCGGGACCCCTCAGAGCAGCCATGCGCAAGCGCATTTTCCACAAATCCTCTTCCAGTAATTGAAGCAGTTGCAGGCTGCAGCCCATATTCATGCATCATATTCACCATGTCTAGCGCTAACTAAGCCCCACTTTTCCAAACATCTGGACAGCTCCTTCAGTAGCAGTGTGTTCAGAGAGGATGGCGATTTAGAGTCGACTTTTTTTGATTTCGCGCAGAATAAATCGTCAGCCCTTCATTAAAATGAGATATGCAAGAGTGCACAATGTTGCCAAAATTGTAGGGAATCGAAAGGTGCACGCTCTGTGAGAAAAGACGCAGTTTGAGCCGTGTTATGATCTTCCAAGATGAAATTGCGAAAACCGGCCAAAACTTTCCTTACAACCTAATATGAAAATATGATTGAATCTAAGTGGTCTACACAAAAATTGCAGTGACAGAAGACTTAGTAATACTAAGCAATCGGCAATGGTTGAAGTTATACAATACCGCTCACATTTTTTGAAAAATCGACGGTGGGCGACGGATTAAACGGCACAAACCGTCGCACCGTCATAACTTCATTAAAAATGGTTAAAATGGGAAACGATTAGAAGCATTGGATGCGACAAATCCAACGACCTGTGAGATGTCGAAATTTGATAAGTAGGTCATCAGCTTCTCGGTAAAAGCTGCAAAGATTTTTTTTTACCCTCAGGCAAGACTCCGACTTTTTTCGGCTTACATTCACATTTTCAATTGCTGCCCGTCCATGTTCTGCACAAACATCATTTTTTAGTAAGTTAACTTCAAGTTTCAGGATACATTTCAGCATGAAATTTCCAATACATTTTTGAGAGTTTATAAGCTCGTTTCGTCAGAATCAATGGACAAATTGAGAAGATAACCCACCTATCACAGACTACTTGCTACGTAGTGCAAGAATTACCTTGACATCCAAATTACAGGCGAGCGCATCTTCTGCGATGAAGCTTCAAACATCGGTAAACGGCGTACTTTGAACGCTGAATAACTTCCCTTCGCTTTCCTAAAATAACATACTGATCAATGAAAATCGCATGAGGTCTTTAGATACAACATCCTACACTTCCAGAAAATGAAAGCGGTCATCAAACAATGTCTGGAATCATGAATTTAAAAAGAGTGTTAATTGCACATGAAAGTATGAATGTGGACGTACATTAATTAATTTCAGACGAAACCTATACTGATGTATTCATTGTCAAAAATGCTGTTCATCGGTGTAACGATCATCTCACTGCGAGAGTTTTCAACTTTTACCACCGTTCTCGTATTCTTTTCAAGCGTTGTCGGCTCCAGCGCCGCTTGCTGACCTCTTAATTGCTCTGCAGCACTCAGCACAGATGAGGTCGCCTGTGCCTCGCGGTATAATCACATCAAATCAATGCACACTACTGACCTTCAAAACCGCTTACTTCTCTTACTCAGCGATCCCCCCACTTTCCTTCTTTTCAGGGAACTGGAGGGCCGAAGGAACTGGTCCGCAGTTTTTGTGAAGAATTTCTTGAGCAAATAAATTGTCAGTGTGTCGCATGTCTTGGACTTTTAACAGTTCACCATAGATCGGTGGTTACGAATTTCTAGTATGTGTATTTATCATTTATGAATAATTTCTGTATTGTGTGCATTGATACCAGAAATACAATGATGTGAAAAAGCTTACGTGATAATTCCGCAGCGCACTTGTTCTAACGAGTCAGTCTTCGTACTGATTATTGAAATCAACTGTGACAGTTTCCAGATTGCTAACACACTCAGTCCGTTATCACTAGGCTCGGAAACAGAGTCACCTCATCAACTGGTCGGATGGCACAGGCCGAGTTACCGCTGATTGCGGGCGCTCATGAAGTGATGATTCGTAGGGGTTCGAATCCTCTGGTGCATGCAATGTTTGCAAACGTGTGTTCGTGATCAGTTGGATACTACTGCGTCCTTCCGACTGGTTATCAAAGGAAAACTGCGGACCAGTTCCTTCGGTTCGAAGGAACTGACCCTCCAGTTCCCTGAAAAGAAGGGAAGTGGGGGGATCGCTGAGTAAGAGTAGTAAGCGATTTCGAAGGTCGGTAGAGTGCATTGATTTGATGTGATGATACCGCGAGGCAAAGGCGACCTCATCTGTGCTGAGTGCTGCAGAGCAATTAAGAGGTCAGCAAACGGCGCTGGAGCCGACAACGCTTGAAAAGAATACGAGAACGGTGGTAAAAGTTGAAAACTCTCGCAGTGAGATGATCGTTACACCGATGAACAGCATTTTTGACACTGAATACATCAGTACAAGTTTCGTCCGAAATTAATTAATGTACGTCCACATTCATACTTTCATGTACAATTAACACTCTTTTTAAATTCATGATTCCAGACATTGTTTGATGACCGCTTTCATTTTCTGGAAGTGTAGGATGTTGTATCTAAAGACCTCATGCGATTTTTATTGATCAGAATGTTATTTTAGGAAAGCGAAGGGAAGTTATTCAGCGTTCAAAGTACGCCGTTTACCGATGTTCGAAGCTTCATCGCAGAAGATGCGCTCGCCTGTAATTTGGATGTCAAGGTAATTCTTGCACTACGTAGCAAGTAGTCTGTGATAGGTGGGTTATCTTCTCAATTTGTCCATTGATTCCGACGAAACGAGCTTATAAACTCTCGAAAATGTCGTGGCAATTTCGTGCTGAAAAGTATCCTGAAACTTGAAGTTAACTTACTAAAAAATGATGTTTGTGCAGAACATGGACGGGCAGCAATTGAAAATGTGAATGTAAGCCGAAACAGGTCGGAGTCTTGCCTGAGGGTAAAATTAAAGAAATCTTTGCAGCTTTTACCGAGAAGCTGATGACCTACTTATCAAATTTCGACATCTCATAGGTCATTGGATTTGTCGCATCGGCACGAATCTAATGCTTCTAATTTTCCCTCATTTTAACAATTTTTAATGAAGTTATGACGGTGCGACGGTTTGTGCCGTTTAATCCGTCGCCCACCGTCGATTTTTCAAAAAATGTGAGCGGTATTGTATATGTAGATGCTGAAACATGGGTAGTATTTGGGTATCCGTTGAGTTAGGGCTAAGATCTGAAGCGGTCATTCAACTCGACACTCAGGTGTGTCCTCTTGAATACTCCTAAGAATGCTGAGGCTTTTCATGACAAATGGAGTCACTGCTAATAGCATGACCCGGAGATCAATGGCTGAACCTTATCAGGTTATTCGTCTTCCATCTCCCTAAGGTCTGTGAGTTGTCACAAGAGTGCTTCGGAAGGAATACAGAAGCATTGACTTGTATAACATCATAGATCAGCTGGGGAGGGGGTAGAGCGCAAGTCATGTATATGTAGGCCGAATTTTGCTTGAATGCCACAACGGTTCTGCATGGCAATAGAATGCGTGGCGCATCCCAGAAACGACTGATTAATGTGGACTGCTTTATCGTTTATCGTTTTCGTGCTAGTTTTGGACCACTGTAACCGAAGATCATTGGTTGCTGATGCTGGTTCTGACTTTATGTTTTTATTGTGACGCTGTTTCTTGTAAATCAACTTACAAAATCATAATTATTAAGCGAAAGTACATAGTTGCCCTTAGTATTTTTTGAGAAATAAGTCGTAGTCGAGTAAGGGATCTCTCAATCAGAGTCTTGACTCTTTCTCACTACGTCCGCATGCAAACAAATGGGGACGTCGCCCGGTGTTTACCTTTCCATTAGATTCGTTAGCTTTGCAACACTGACTCATATCCGCTGATGATATCATACTGGAGAACTGCAGTGCTTTATATGGAATATAAGAATGGCATACCACAGCAAGTGGAACAAGAGTCAAGCTCAGTGTGGAGGAAATGGGAAAATACACTGCGGCCGACGCTTCTGACGGTACCCACTCCCAGTCCCTACACACAAGTAATGTCCTCCTAAAAAAGATCGTCAAGATTACTATAGCATTGCTACCCCAGTAAGAAGTGACTGTCGATTGACGAACCCTATTATGGATTGCCATCGCTCCGAAAATTACTCGAAATTCAACGCAAATACGACCCCTCCACTTTTCAGATCGAAAAAGGATCTTCCTACGGATTCCTCGACTCATGCTTGACCTTGTATGAAACCTGCAGGGTGAGGTCGGATTTGCGAGTGACATCAACGAGTTGTAAAGAATTCCTTTCAGCTCAGACACATCCGTGGTATACCAGCTCATTCACGTTGGTAACTATGTAATCCATGATGAATGAGTCATAGAGCTATCAAGAGCACGACAGAGCAATAAACCTCTGCGTCATGGAAATGCAAAGCATAATAAGCGTCAAGACGAAAGGAATAATGGCAAAGGACTTCGTCGTCATTGAGGTTGCTCGATGGAATTCGTCCCGGCTGATGAAATTATTTAGCTTTAAAAGTTTGATTTGATTTACTCTATATGTGGATACACAGGAAACAGTTCAACTAACAACAGGTTGAGGGATAACGCATCCAATTCAGTTGCAAATTGGAACACGAGAAAACCCGAATTAAAAAGGAAAAAAAATATTAAAACAACTGGAAAACAAAACTAAAAAGTAAACAAGAAATCGAGCCCTGGATGCAGAAGTTTGTGCGAAGTCTCCAGCTGAGTTAACGATGCTTGAATTGTGTACGGTTCGAGGTCAATTGAATTTTTCGGGTAACGTGGAAAATTCGTTACAGTTTTGGTAGTAAAGAACTTGGCCTTCAAATTGGTTTCCGCCCTTGACACAGAAAACAAGCTCCTTTCCTTCACGTCTTGGAACTCCTAATGGCAAGAAACTCCGATTTTTGCCACCAAATTTTTTTTTGTGATAGTTTTCAATAAGATTATAAAATCGAGCATCTTCCGTATGTACAAGAGGGAATCGAGACCTAGCATTTTATTCCAAAAAACTCCTTTATATAGCGCTGTAGATAAATCCAAACACGCGCAAAAGTAATTTTCTTCTGAAGCCACTCTGTACAACTTGAAGCCTTCTGATATTGCCTTTGGATTGCGAATCATTAATCATAAAGGTTTTCCATATTGAGTTTCGTTTTTTTTTCAAGGAATAATGCAAGAAAGATTCACCAACAAGGCAGATTTTGATAGCAACCTATTTTGAACTGGTTGGTTTGTCCGACTGAGACTTGGATGACTTAAAAAATAGGGAGAGGTGAACTTACCAGATTGTATAATATGAAATTTGGGGCGCTTAGCAGTGCAACAGTGGAGAAAATTTTCTCTTTTGCACCCCTCTGCCGAGGTAGATTGCGGTCGCACCAGAGGCTAAATCAGCCGGCCGCGGATGTTGCCCCGCCTTCGCCGGCATTTCGCCCGGCTGTAGAACTGCAGGACGACACGCCGTGCTGCGGAGTAGTCATAAGACCCCAAGCAGCACTTTTTCATTGCGAGCTTCGCTACACATCACCTCTTTTGAAGTGGAAGGTTTCTTCTCGGAGAACATGTATTCCCAGTTCTCACATTCTCCTTACTCCTCCAGGTGCCTTTAACACCTTTTTCACACCGATGTTCCGTTTTCGCTGTCTCATATCGCTATTAGCATTTGATTATTCAATTGAGTCGGCGTGAGACATCCAAAGCTTCTCACCATTTTTTATGACTTTTTGCAATAACTGTGGCATACCTTACGATATTCTACTTTACCTTACCTCTCCTACCTTATACTATCACTCGTTTCATCGTATTATGAGGTCCTATTAATGCTTTCCATCACTTTGCTTTTACTCCGTTACAGCTTTGCTGAAATTGCTCTCTTTCTCTCTGCAGATGAAGTGACGTGTTAGCTAGAGTAGTCACCAAATTCATGGCGCCACCTGCTCCCGTACAATAAAAAGGCTGAGCAGTGGATTTTCGAGGAGGCATTTTATGTAGAAGTATAGAAATTCTTTCTACATCTTTATACTTTACTCTTCAAAGCAGTGGGAGCTATTGAAACCAACAAACACTTAATCTCCCCTGCTACCGAGCTCTTATACCATGAATATTGAAAAGCTTTTTTATCGTTATTGGCCAGAATGTCAGGAAGTACAGATATGATTTATGGGGTGTATGCTGGGAGACACAAATTTCGACCTCGGCTTGAGGTCGGAACATCGCGCGCGACGACGTTTCGCTAATTGTCCGAGTGGCCTCAAGACTGGTTTAGGAGATACCTGGTCTGTACCGGAAAACGCTTGGTTGCAGTTAGGGGAGAATGCCCTTCGCCGCCTGGGCTCTCCCAGATTTGCCTAAGCCTTTTTAGAGAAGGAACTTTGGCAGCGGGTTTTTACCTGTCTTTACCTGATCGCAATTCGCCGCACGCGGATGGGCGTGGCCACCGCGTGACCTAGTGACCTCACTGACCGTGTGCCCCAACCATCACCCAGTGGATGTAGAAGGAGGAAAGAGGAGACCCACTGGAGGGATATGTAGTGAATAAATGGACAATCTGAAGAGAGTTCATTGTGCAATGTGTCGCGGATCGCCGCCACGATGGCCTTAGGGGCACCGCGCTCCCCGGTCCGTCCGCGCTACGGCGCCGCTTGTCGCATCATGCGACACGCGGAGGCTCCGCCCTCTGTGGTCGAAGCCGGTATATAAGCCCGGCTGCCAGCTGCCAGTCGGTTTTCACCGGGCAACGCCATGATGTTGCTCGGGGTCTGGGGGTGCGGTGCACCTTCAGCTCCCGAGTAGTGGAGCGCTGGCACATGAGTTGGCCGGTGTCTACCCCTGCTCCCCGACTGGGAGCAGCCGTGGTTGGATCCCCATGCGAGACACCGTCGGCCATATGGCTACGTAAAGCCAGCCGGATGAGGGTCTACTGGTACATAGCCACTGCCGGGAGTCGCCCTAGCGGAGGAGACTTGTGGGAGTCAGGTATGGTATAGTGTATTGTTGTATTACGTGATAAATGTGTGGTATATTTCTTGTTGTGTAATCTATATATAGTTCATGTGTTATACTTATATCCATGTTGTGTCTTGTCATGTTTGGTACTGGGGGCAGGTTGCCAGTGACGTGACGTTCAGGGTTCGACAGCCCTCGGGTAGGTATTACGGGCGGTATAGGGAATAGGTCGGTAATCCCCTTTGGTCCCCAGGGGGTGGGGGTCGGCCCCGCCGGCCGTTGTGGCGGCTGCCGGGGTGTCTTCGGTGAGGGCGTCTGGGGGGCATCATCCACCATTGGGTGCCTCCTGGACGCGAGAGGTTTGTGTGCACTAGGACGATGCAACACGCGATGTCAAAAGGATGCCTTTTATCCGCGACACAATGATCAGCCCCTCCACGAGGTGTGTCATGCCCTCTACAACCGTTCAGGATTGTAACGCCACTGGTTTCAACCTAGAGATTGATTTGCGGTTTCCAGCAGAGTTGAATTCAACCTCCCAAAACAGCCCAGTTACAACTCATTGATCCCATAGTTGATCCATTGACCATACTAGACCCTTTGACTGTACAACTCCGTCAATGTGATCTTATCGGCATTTTCCTGCAAGACAGCTGTAGTGCAAGCTTCAGCCAACTATAATCTCCGCAATCATACTGCACTTTTACGTGAGCTCACAGCGTCCCATGGACCGGAGTAAATGATGTATGGACATAGCAAAAATTTCTGTTGGAGTGTGTGGGAGTGGGGGGTTAACCGCATGACTATCAAGACCTATAATGACGCGGAATTAGGTTCAGTGGAGGCTACAGCAAATCTCGATGGCATGGTGCTGTCATCTTTGAAGCTAGAGCTCCGTTTCTGTTCGTTATTCGAACGTCAGTGTGATACCCGGCAATCGTCGAAGCTGCCTATCATATCTCGGCCCATGGTACTTGCATCTTTGTGGTGGGCAGATCTCCCTAAATAATGCAAGCACTTCAGGACAACTTTGTGAATTCTAATTGTTGACCTGACACGCAATTCTGACTGGAATATCCCAGGTCACAGATTCCGTCCACACACTAGTCACGCTCTCTCTGGTCTTAGAACTATTCGATTGCACTGAACACAGAATTGGATGTTCTGTGGTGGTAGCAAGACATGACCTCCGATCTTCTGATAATAGGAACTCATCAGAAGATCAGAGGTCAGGTTTGGCCATGTGCGCAACCTCATCACACACAGAAATTTGTTTTTCCCCTTATGTCATGTCTATTTATGAGTGCAAGAGAAAGCTATGCTTCTTAGTTATACGATTCACGAGAGAGTAGATAGTTGCGACGAACTAAACTTTACGTCGCGAAGTTACAACAAATTATTAGCTCTTTAACTAAATCACTTAATTTGAACAAACACAATTGGAAGGAACGTTTGAATCTAAAGCTCCACTGTTTAAAGAAAGTTTTCTTGCAGTTCTGGACGGCACAAAGGACCGCGTATTGCTAAGGCAGAGTTGATACTTTTGGAATTTGTGTTTTTGCGTTTTTGTGGAAAGAAGAATAGATACGTATCGATTGGAAAAACTGCGTTTTTGCGTTTTTGTGGAAATGCGGAATTGTGGAAATGAGGATAAAGCATTAGATAAGTATCGATTTCCATGCCACGAAGAGACGATAGGATTAGAGAAACGAAAGTATGGAACTCGCGTTTTTGCGTTTTTGTGGAAATGCGGAACTGTGAAATTAGCGTTTTTGCGTCTTCGTGGAAAGAAGATTAGATACGTATCGATTTGCGTTTTTGCGTTTTTGTGGAAATGCGGAATCGTGAAATTTGCGTTTTTGCGTTTTTGTGGAAAAGAAGAAATAGAGATAAATAAGATACGTATCGATTGCTCCGTCAGCGAACGTGAATGATAAGGCAAAGCACTTTCTACACTGAAGGAACAGATTGATCTCTTACATTGCTTTTTCATCGTACAGTTTTTTCCCTTCTCGTTCACACTTTCGTGCTCTCGATCATACGTTTTTGATGTGTGACATTCGTCTGCTGTCACACTGAAGTGTGTCTTTGGGTGGCGTGCAAGTGTTCTGAACAGCGTACCGGGAGTTCATGTCAGCAGTGTTGTGTGGAGAGTAATAACGACGAAATCATGATCCTTATGAGACTAAAACGATGCAATTCGGGCTGTCACATACTAGCCCCCCACCCCTCTCATCATTGATGGTTTCTGCTTTCAGTGAGAATTTGAATCTAGTTGAAGATGCCCTAACTTAATTATTTAAATTACAAGTTTCTATCTTCATTACATATTACCTTTACAAGTATCTGCCTTTATTCTTCGACGCCTATCCGTGACCAGCATGAGTGGACCAGCTACGTAGCCAAGATCTTGAATAGGTAGTAAATCAAACCTCTCGTGAAGTAACCCCGCTCATGGGTGTCCTGACCTCGGAGTAATCATCGGAATTCTTGCAACACACCCGTGCTGAGATGAATTTTCAATAACGATCTTGAACAGATTTCAAAGATGTCTGACTTTTGTGTATAAGAATCTCAGGGAAGAAAGTGGCAGACTTCTTCTGAACCGGTTCTGGATCATAATTGACAATCCACCTTAGCACAACCGAGTGACATTCGATTTTGGAGAGAAGCTGTACTTTTAACAAAATTGTGTCTATATCCCTGCATGAAATTGGCAGTTTCTCTTCAAATTCGACTAAAATCATTTATCAGATGTATATAAGCCCTTTCCGAACTCAAGAAAATCAGAGCAAATAGCTCATCATCATCGCGAATGATGAGCTGCGTGAAATGACAGGCGCACGTGGCTTCCACGCTTTCTACAATTCCGTATTTCCACAAAAACGCAAAAACGCAAATTCCACGACTCCGCATTTCCACAAAAACGCAAAAACGCAGTCTTATCAATCGATACGTATCTATTCTTCTTTCCACAAAAACGCAAAAACGCAAATTCCAAAACTATGAACGCTGCCTAAGCTGGAACTTCTTCGAAGGAACCGTTAGGGATAAGGAGAAAGTGATAAATGGGAATAAATGCTCTCTGAGAACAAACCCACCTTTTCATGAAAGGTCATGTGCAGCGCGATTTGCATTGCAAAGCGCTACTTGAGGCCTCTTCATGATCCTGTTGTTCTGTAGTCCATCATTCGGTGGAACCGCAGGTGAGGGCGGGACATACTTCGCCGCAGGCTGATTTAGCCTCGTGCCCGTCTGCAATCCGCCGCGGCTAGTGACGCAGATGGGGGCGAAAGAGAAGAGAGTTTCCAGTCCATATTTCCTGGAGTTTCCGCCGTTTCATTTCGCACTTTCTCTACTGCTTCACTGCTACGCATGCACCCCTGCTGTCTGTATAGCTCCTCGTCTTCTGCAGCTACCCCTCAGCGGCCCAAGTAATGCAGTGAGGCGAGAGAAGTGGAGCGAAAGGGGGGGGGGGGAGGCTGTCTCTCACGTTTTTGGCCATTTTCACTCATTTCTTTCTCTGCTGTTTCACGCCTCAGCGTCGCGACTTTCATATTCCGTAACCAGCAGAACTACCCCTTCTGGTGTCTCTGATAGCAAGTGAGGAAGCGTGGCGCCTGAAGAATTGCAGGCCCTGCGTTCTATTCGGAAGTGTGTACCCATATATGAAGGACGGCTAGTTTACATTTGTAAACCAACGAAGGCTTTTCTATAGCCTTATCGCTTGGCAATCTCACGTTGTGAAGTGTGTTCCATCAAATGTCATAGTTTCAAATGCGTCCGAAGAATGACTACGATACTGATAGTCATCATCACTCATCACAGTATCTCCATCATTGGGTCCCTTTATTCTTAACGAAAGCCGTTGACCCTTACTCAACACGTTACGCTTTTGTCCTGAAAAATGAGATTGAGTTTGAAGATGATAGCGATAATCTATCCTACTATATATAATCGGTTGAGTCTGTCTGTTGGTGTGTGTTTGTTTGTGTGTGTTTGACCGGAAGTTTAAATTTCTCGCAGCAAAGGGGGGATCCTGAATTTCACAAGTGATACAGGGCGTGGTAAGGGGACCCTTGCGCTGGTGGATCGAAAGTGAGAGCAACTGAAAAGAATTGTCAAGGAGCCTTGAAAGGAAGAGATAATTCCGGATCCGTTTCCCCTTTCAGGTTTATCCTGGAGCGTCCACTGTCATAAGTGTTTTGAAAGGTGAGTGAGGACATTAATGGTGAGTGTTCCAAAATGATGACAGTGGATGAGATTCGATAAGGAGTGTCGAGAGGCAAATGTGGCCAAATCCGTTTCGCCTTTTGCATATATCTCAGAGCGTCGATACTCACGAGTAGATAGCAGGGTGAGACGGGGACATTAACAGTGAATGGTCCAAACTGATGACGGTGGATGAGATCCGATAAGGACCGTCAAAAGGCAAGTGTCGCTAAATCCGCTTTGCCTTCAGCGTTGATCCTAAAGCCTGGCACTCATAGCTGTTGAGCAGAGAAGGACGAGCACATTCATGGTGGGTGATTCAGATCGATAACGGTTGATAAAACTCGATAAGAAGTGTCTGTGATCAAATGTCACAATGTCCGTTTCGCTTTTCCGGCTGACAGTGGAATGTTCACATTGACGGGTATTGCAGGGTACGGGGACCTCAATTGAGGTCTACTGGAACTGATGGCGTTTCGAGGAATGCCACAGTCTCGTGGCATACGTTCTGAGAATGTCTCAGTTCCACTTCAGAATTCCAGCATTGTTTCAGGTAAGCGAAGATGATCGACCTATTTCTGTCACATTTTGAAACACGCACAACGCAGAAGACCTCGCACTACTTAGCATCGTCAAGGAGTCATAATGTTATACTGTCGATCTGCTCAAAGGAGGATCTATTTCGAATCAGTCTTGCAGAAATTAAGAACGAAATTTCGGAATAAGGTTAACATTCGAGGATTCGTTTGTATTTATAGATTAGAATATCCTGAATGCATTAGTTTCAGGAATATTTCAATACGTATAAATGCGGAACTCAGGAGAAAGCATGCATTCGACATACGGTCACTGGAAAGGAGGGTGAATAAAGGCTGCGAAGAAGATGGCATACGTTGCTATATACTTGAACAGGAAACTGTTTTTTTTGCGGGGTGACAACTTACCTAACATTCACCCTTTGTTTGTGTTCTCTCATGGAAGTCAACTTGGGTCGTGGTGACTCCAGTGTAGAAATCATGGCTGAGGAAATATGGTTTTCGTGGGATGTCCGTAGACGGCACATTTAATTCGATGCGATATTCTTTTCGTTTGCTAACCCTGTTTGTAGCGGAAGAGCGTGATATGGGCTTCCTGCCGCTTGTCTGCTGTCCCACAGGTATTGTTACTTCCTGACAAAGCTACGTTTCTGGAGATGATTGTGCTGTTTTGTGATGACGGAGGATGAAATACTCAAATCGTTCCGGGGATATATAAAGGAAGTGGTGCCTGACTTTGATGTAGAGCTACTTGTGAAAGATGACATGGACAGATTTTATAACGAGCTGCAGTGTGCTTTCACGCACAGTGTTAGTAATTTGATAAATACATTGCAACTGAGCGGCTAGCGCTTGCTGACTGCGAATAAGTCCAACTTTGTTCGTATATGGAGTACACGTGGTATATTTGGATGTTGGCTTTTTATACTAGCCTTGCGCAGATTCCATGTTCGCACATATTATTAACCCATTGGCGACCATGTGACTCGACGTCGGGTCACACCATCTTGGTCGCGTGGGACCGTGTGACACGACGTCGTGAAACACGCAGAACATGGGAAAATTCCACGCGGTCCCACGCGCCAGACAAGTGTAAATGCTGCGGTCGTCAATAGGTTAAGGAGTCATCGTATCCAACAGTGGGGAGGATTCGCGAGCAGCAACCATCGCATGGATACTTCTATGCTTGGGGAGCGCTTCCACATGCATCTGAATCACGAGCTGCCCAACACAAAATCGAACATGTGTCACATTAGGGCTTTGGAGATAATTATTTCAATCACTGCAAAAGGAAGACATAATCAGGTTGTGTTGAAAAATTGCTTGCGCCATCGAAGTGCTGCCCTGAATAGATCGCGTTCTGCAGATGCAAATGAAAATGATGATAAGGTGATATTGCCTTCTACAGCAATGTCATTTACATGAAAAGACCCTGGAGTGGCCCCGAAAAAGGCAAAAGGATAGAAAATAGTGGGAATGGCATATGGAAAGTGACAGAAAGGGAGCGGTAACTAGCTTGCACATGTGACTCTATGATAAGATGCGTAAGGGTGTATGTCGCTAGGACAGAAATGGGGCGTCGCGCCAGCGACGTTCGCGCACGAGTCGCCCATTTCTCACTGGGGTATCCTTCTGCTGCGATGCATATGCATCCGTTTATCCGTTTTAGGACCTTTTTAAGTGTATATTTTTTCATATCCTCACATTTTCATGCGCTAATGTATTTGTGGGGGAAGGTCACTACACTAAGCTCGCCGTCCGACGCTATTTTTACCTAATTTTAAGCCTGAGCCTCAGTTAAGAGGGAAATTCTTACCTCTCCACAGTAAAGCTTAAGTAAACATATACACACGAATGCACAAGTCGATGACTGTAGAACGGTTTCGAGTGAGGGACGACAGCGCGACCATGAGTTCTTCCCCCAAATACATTAGCACCTTTTTATATTCTTGGAATTGTAGAGTACAGATCGGGTGGATATTTTTGAATTTCAGTCTTCTTTACTTTCTCCTTGTTCCCTACTTTTCTTATGTTCGCAGTTAGAAGAAACCAATTACTTAACAGAAGAAACTAGGCGCAACGAAAAATACTATTCTGTAGGAGAACAAGCTTTGGTGCGCCAATCGGAATCGGCCGCGCGATTTTTTTGTCCTAGCGACATACAGCCAGATGCGTCAGGCCGCGATCATACTTTACGTGTCTGCGTTAGTTGACGTCGACACCGGCGTCAAACTGACGCAATCATTTTGCCAGCCGCAGACAATGGCACTGTGCCAATATACGAATCGGCCAAGAACACCATGCTGCCACAGCGTCAAGATTCGAAGCGGCCATAACCATAATGTAGTGTGATTGGGCCATGAATTTTGTAAACGCTGCGCATTATCTATTGACGCCGTCGTCTGCGGCTGGCAAAATGGTTGCGTCAGTCTGACGCCGCCAGCGACGTCAGCTGACCCAGACACGTAAAGTTTGACCGCGGCCCAACACTGCATTAAAGAAGGCTGTGGAGCATGCGGGTACGGATTTCGCTGCGATTGTGAGAAAATATTCAGTCGGACATTTCCTGTCTTCATGATCACGCCGGTTTATTCTGCACCACCACCGGTTAGATTTACCACTCGATAAGATGTATGATTGTAATAAATTCTTCAGAATTTCTCCAAGGTGAACTCGCTGCGGGCGCAAGTTATCAAATTGATGTAGAGGGGAGTGTCAAGTCAACGGAGACGGCAGCACCTTCACAACGATTTTTCTGAAACCTGTCAAAGTAGCACCGATATTCTTGATGCAAACAGAATATAGTTCATGAAATTGCAATTGTTGGTACATTTGAACACGTTGGATCGAAAAGCTTCTTAATAAATCACAATCATGTTTTTTTTTCAGGAATATCCGGTGATCTGAGGTAATGCTCTGAAACTTTCGAAGATAGCAGACGAGGAAATAAAAAGTACATTGTTAAAGCTATCTAGTCGTTAAGAACAATGAGTTTTGTGACTAAAATTTCTCTGAGTTCGAAATGCAATGAGAATGAGACATCTTGCGACGAACAGACCTGCCACTCAAAAACCCCTCCAGTGAATAGAAGACTCGGGGGATTCGGCGAAGGCCCTGAATGCCTTCTCGACGACGGTGTTTTTCGATGTTTCTTAGTGAACGATCTGCCATAGGTGCTCACTTTTTGAATGTCGTGACAAGCGAACAAACAACGTATAATTATAGCACGACAACAAGGTCTTAGATTGCCATGGTTGGTGTGAAAAAATTCAGAAGATGGGTACCCATCAAACACAGTAGAGTGCAGAGTCTCAATTAGTGTGCGATGATTTCACTTACATTTTTTCCTGATTATCAAGTTGCATAATTGTTCTGTATGGTTTTTCTTACCCTAACATATTGCACCGGCCTCTCATATCAGTTTGTTTCAACTTCCATTTCGGTGCAATGAAAAAGTGGCGCCTATTCATATGAATAACGCATGGATAAGTCAATAAATATGGTTCCCAAAAAAGACTGTGACGGACCAGTTAACGGTCAGTGGTGAAGGAAAAGAACAATGAAAAAGAATGGTAGCGCTAGCGAATTACATCACCCTATATCGAATATTGTGCCTAGTGCAATAAAAGAATTTCACTATTTTGCATTAACATCTCCTGAGAAATATATATAATGTTGTACGAATTGATTTAGCTTAGTGTTAAACCTAAGTGTAAAAAAGACGAATACAAAACTAGTGACTGAAGATACGAGCGCTTCACGTACTGTAGAAGCATACAAATTGTGCAAACTTAAGAAATAATTTCTGAAGCTCTGTCTAAACCTTCATATAAGCAACTTCTTAATCCAAAATAGTTGTTCGAGTGTAGACGAATTGTTGGCCGTTCCCTTTTTCCCATCAGCTTGTGGCGGCTCATACCTTTGAGAACAAGAAAAATCGCTGGCAAATACGCGACTGGTT
The DNA here is from genome assembly GCA_963978905.1 of Trichostrongylus colubriformis. Classification (NCBI taxonomy): domain Eukaryota; kingdom Metazoa; phylum Nematoda; class Chromadorea; order Rhabditida; family Trichostrongylidae; genus Trichostrongylus; species Trichostrongylus colubriformis. The sequence goes on along the minus strand of CAXBUJ010000037.1, from coordinate 2,631 downwards.
AATGAAACCCGAGATGTAGCATTCAACGAGAGCAGCGGAACAGTAGATTGTACTTTTAATATATGTGGCTGTGTTGGGTTGGTGCGGCCTGAAGTCCGGCGCAAATACGTGAGTACGCTACGTTACGAACACCGAAACTTACGCAGTGAAGTTTACGGTAAATGTTTTCTCGGTGGTGTAGTTAGCTCACTGTGTTTTTGACCATCGATGTTTGATGTTACTTACGGTGCGTTTATCAGTCTGACCAATAATGTCTATGATATAGATAAATTTCATTTTATTGGTTTTGTTTGCAAGTCGTTCCACCACTCTAGCTCACTAGAACAAAAAAACCATACGACGTCATTACTTGTAGCAATCATAATCAGTTTCCCTTTTTTGCAAGGATCCTCCCCAATCATCATATGAGAAGCAAGTCGACGACCAAATAACCAGTTCAGTCGGCTGAGGGTTCACAGTCGCGCTGAGCTCACAAATACACCTATTCATGACGCTAATAGATACAGTCGTCGTGAAGAATTCGTGGCATTATGCCTTTATAATATAAGTCTTTTGTCGTCTAAATTCCGAGAGCACATCAATCAAAAACGCCAAATATGATCTGGGCCTGGACCGCATGAAGACGCTTTCACTGACAGGGCGTTCAGTAATCAGTAAGCACTACAGTTGTTTACAAAATCTTCACGAATGCTCAGTGACACAACACTGTGACGGCTAAAATTTTCCGTTTCTTTCAGATTTGTGAAATGCTTCGCTGTTACAGCTTCGTATGCCCTCATGAAATCGACGATCATACTACATTCTTTGGATTTTTCCCAGCGAGCATGTCCACAACCGCGGGGTCTCATCATCTGTCACGTTTTATGTAAAGCCGTGAAATAGCTTTTATTGTGGGAAATGCCCAGAATGGACAATAGTCTACGTTTCACGAAGGCTATCTACTTTCTATTCTTCTTCATCCACACTTGAGCCTTTTGCGGACTTCTTTTTACTGATTTTAGCTTTTACCTGCAAAAAAAAGTTATCAAAGAAATCCCTTTATTTTGTATTAAATACTCCACTGTTTTGTTGCTTCAGAGAACTCGGAGGAATGACTGAGAATATTAAACAAACCTTTGAGGCTGTATTTTTGACTCCTGCAACTGCTTTTTTGCCCATCTTCTTTACATTTTCAAGGACGCCTGCTTCGGCGATTACAAACAAGAGGAGTAGGAAGAGTAAAGTAAGTCTCATTCTGAAATGTGAGAGGCATCTCATCAGTGTTGATTTGTCAACATAAGGCTCACTGCGAAAGGGCATGCAAAGATTACAGGATTGGCGAAGGGAAAATATATGGTCGTTGAAAAACCTTGCTGCATCCTAAGCGCAGATGCTTATAGCCTTCTTGCGAGAGGAAAAAGGTTTTTAAATAAGAGCAGTGTGCGATGAATACAGTCTGCACCGCTCTCACCCTTTTTAAAGCCATTGGTGCTCCGTGTCTGTTTGAACAGGACGGCTGAAGAAACATAGGAAATTTCCCCTAATACAGCGAAGCACACTCCATAGAACAATTTCTCATGTGGAAAATGATTTTTTCCTTCAGCGCGATAGAAACACACATTCCAATAATTATGAGTCGTATGATTATGGTGGTTTCTTCAAATTTTGGTATTCCTTCCAATCTCCATCATGTCTCAAAGGACAAATAGTAAGCGAAAATAAAGGAGGTCAAGGAACACAGGAATAAAAGTACTTTGACAGTGTTCATATGTGAATGGAAGGCGCAACTACCAAGGAGCGGGCTGACGACGTGAAAACATAAGGTCGTTAACGAAGTTCTTGCAGTTTTTGATACCACCGTACCCACCATACTTTGTGAATGGCTATTAGTGACCTTTTCGCGTCTTCATTCTCATTCAGTGGCAATACGGTGTCAGTTTTCAGGCCCCAAATAATTCTTCCAAAGGGTCGAAAGCAATGTAGAACAAGAGGAAATTGCCATGATTTTCAAAAACCAAAGACTCACTAACGAATAGAGTGTGTGTTTCTATCGCGCTCTCATACGATAAAACCATTTTCCACATGAGAAATTGTTATGCGGAGTGTGCGTCGTTGTATCAATTTCCTATGTTTCTTCAGCCGTCCTGTTCAAACAGACACGGAGCACCAATGGCTTTAAAAAGGGTGAGAGCGGTGCAGACTGTATTCATCGCACACTGCTCTTATTTAAAAACCTTTTTCCTCTCGCAAGAAGGCTATAAGCATCTGCGCTTAGGATGCAGCAAGGTTTTGCAACGACCATATATTTTCCCTTCGCCAATCCTGTAATCTTTGCATGCCCTTTCGCAGTGAGCCTTATGTTGACAAATCAACACTGATGAGATACCTCTCACATTTCAGAATGAGACTTACTTTACTCTTCCTACTCCTCTTGTTTGTAATCGCCGAAGCAGGCGTCCTTGAAAATGTAAAGAAGATGGGCAAAAAAGCAGTTGTAGGAGTCAAAAATACAGCCTCAAAGGTTTGTTTAATATTCTCAGTCATTCCTCCGAGTTCTCTGAAGCAACAAAACAGTGGAGTATTTAATATAAAATAAAGGGATTTCTTTGATAACTTTTTTTTGCAGGTAAAAGCTAAAATCAGTAAAAAGAA
>CAXBUJ010000036.1:0-36321 GCA_963978905.1 Trichostrongylus colubriformis | reverse complement strand
GTGACTTTTTTCGGTGATAAGTTTGTTATTTCCTATTCTCGACCCAATCTTTATGGACGCTTTTGCGCGGCCCGTGACGGTATCATGTGTCACGCAAGTATGAATTGCACGCTGGGCACTTCCAGGTGTCGAGGAAAATAGCCGCTTCGGTACGTCCCCCTCCCCCTCTACGGCGACTAAATACAACCCCCCTTTTTTTGACCTCTACAGTACCACAACTCTTGCCGTACTGCATAGTTGTCCTCTCCTGAGGCAAAAAGATATTCATTTTACATTTCGTCACCGGATTTGCTGTGAAATACCCTTTGTTTCTCATCTGCTTCCCGAAGGTTTAGATTTTGGTGCCTATCGCTGACCTCTGAAGGTACGACCTCTCCCACCCTCCTATCCGGTCAAATACAAGCCCCCTGTCGAAGAATCCTCGACTCTCGGTGTACTCTGATGGCATGTGACCGCTAAGAGCCTGAGAGGTTGACCGGCCGTAGGGAAGAGGTTGGAAATAGAGAAGGAACAATTCAATTGACATCGTTAGGCATCGTTAAGTAGCTTTTTTCTGCGACCAAGGCATGCATATTATTCAGACAAAAGCGCCTGAAAATAAGTGAAAAAGTTGTTTTCTCAGAAGAATATGCTACCCGCTGCTAATGAGACCCCGCCGCGAAAAAGGCACACATTTGTAGTCGAGTGGATACGAAATTTCTCACATCACTTAGTGTAGCACGTAAAAATGCAATAAAAATTCTGCACTCTTTTTTCTAATGAGATACCCAGAAAACTCCCGCAAAATGTCTTGAAGAGCGCACTATAAGCTGAGTCCAACGGTACAATCTACTTCAACAATAAGCGTGTTGTGGCAGAAAAACAAAATAATATGAATTCAAGATTTTTCGAAGTTTCACAGCGTCAATTCAGTACGAGGTCCATAAGTGTGAAAAAAAATGGAATAAGAAAAAATGCTATTCTAAATTGTTGTTATCTATGCAACTATCAACATTCAAAAATATCAGAAGCAATTTTAAATTTTTTCTTTGAATGGTTTCCTAAAACTGAAAAATTCCTCAGCGATAAATGGGCGGCAGCGTTGCGGAAATTCGTCCGAAGAGTACTTTCTAGTGAACTCGTCCAATACTTTTGACACACCTTTTATCACTAATACGCGTGAAAGTCTTATACGTGGGGCTTTATTGTGGTCTTCCAAAGCTGATAAATTTTTTTCTGGTGAATATGTGACAACAGCGGTATTTGCCGGATTCGTATCCTGGGTTGAGGACTTTTGACCCCACCAATCAATCTTTTTCGATACGCCGTGAACTTGGCTAGTGTGCCAGATTGTGGCCCAGTGGACCCTTAGAAATCCGCTGCAAGCGCTTCCTCTCCAGAAAATCAACTCAAGAAGGACATTAAAGGATTCACAATGCTCCTCGCTTGCTCACGTACGCCACTTTATCCTTCACAATTCCACGGACGTTTTCTGAACAAATTTGCTATTCCCAAAAAACGTTCTTCCCGGAACCAACAGAGCTAATGTGCATTCTTTGTGGCAGGCCTGAAAGCACAAACCAAATGAATTTATCACGGTGTTGTTGCTGAGACCGACTGAAGGACATTCGATTTGTGGCCAGAAATCCGTATAAATCGCATTGTTCTGCAATTTATTGCACTTTTCACACTCTGCTGGGGGTAAAAAAGTGTCTGATATAGTGTAATCTGTGCTTGAGCTTGTGTGATGTGGGGGGTAGTGCGTGTGAGGAAATTCTACCCTAGTTGGTGGGAAGCTATGTGATGAAAATTTTAAATTTCTGAGAAAATCCTTAACAAGTGTGTCGGTTGTGTATGGTTGAAGACACCAGACGGGGGGGGGGGGGCAATTTCATCTTACGGTATGGACTTAGGTGGGTTGCAGCTCGTTGGCTTGCGATAACTGCACACACGGCGCATTGCTAAGACCCCGAATGTAAACTCATTGGGTTTCTTATTACAAACACTTTTTTCTCACTCTCTCGCTCATATTCCCTTTCATTTTTATTCACTCTTGAGTGAAAATCGTTAGCTCGGCTTGTAGTGCGTTAGACTTTTAATCTGACGATCAGGGGTTCGACCCCCCTGTAGGGCCTAAGACTTTGATCGGTGGCAAGTTCTGAATTCTTATGGTTTCACTTGCTTGGCATGTAATGAAATGACATGAATGACATCAAATTTTCCCTTCGCGACACCAAATGGCAATGGCGTCGGTCCGCCTGAAGAGAGCAGTTCATGGTGAAGCGCGCTAAGAATACAACAACGCCCCAAAGACGCGTTTTTTACGCTTTTTTTTCGCTACACGTTATCTTTTCTGACTTCGAATGTTCGTGTTCGTTTACACAGGACAGTGTTTTAAGATACACTTTTCTTTCTTGCCCCTACCCCTTCTCTCCCGGTGCTTTTAAGAGAGTCGCATCAAAAACGTCGATCTTAGCAGAAGCTCTGTTCGTCATCTTTTGTTCATCTATCGCATCGTAAAAAAGTCCTTAGCGGCCATTTTAGCAATTTTCGACATCCACCGCGTGCTTTCGTTCCCAGCCTGCATCCATGGCTATCGTGGGGGCGCCGATGGCGGCAATCAGATAGATGGCCGAAAGCACGTCGAGCAGTCAGTAATCCTATTCGGCGATTCACCGATTGAATAAGCATGCCTGCATGCACGCTGATTCACGGACACATCCCCTCACAGGACTTCAAAGACACTATACATGGGTACCAAAAGCGGACGCCCTACATAAGGTGTCCACGCTGGGATGGAGATTTCCTATAAAAAGCTCAGCTCTGAATGAGCTTTGGCCTGATCTGGCATATAAAAAATCTTCCGTCCAATCTATAACTTCTTCCTTCTGGGCTCAGACAAAATTCCACGCTGAGCTGTTGCCTCCTCATCCCGCCTCCTTTCACGTATGTTCAGAGACGCAGAAGTGTCCTAGTGCGAATCAGGATTAGGAGTTCCCATTAATACCCAAATAAGACCTCAAAGATTGCACGTATGAAGGTCGATGCTTCGACACTTGCTGGAAAATATGCTTTTATTGTACTTTATACATACACAACAATAATAGGCTTTCGTTTGCGGCGATAGCATTTCAACTGTGGTGCAAGAGGAGCCGATGCAGCGTTGCACCGACCTTCCTTCCCCGCCGCGCGCGTCGTGAAAATAACGCGTTCGCGACGTCGCGTCAGCTCCCTCTGCACCACACTGGACCCAGGCCTGCTTCAGGTCCAGGGTCGTATGAATCTGCAATATGGCTGAAGTCACGGGAATGACTCCCAGGCATGTCTTTTGCAGGAACCCCTCTCTTTTCCCGTGAAGGGATTCTAATAATATCTTTTGCATCCTTCACCATTTCCTGCGTCTGTGCCCCCCTCGATTGTCTGTGAAACGAAACCCATGCGAATATGAGTGCTCAAGGTGGTCTGAACAGAGGTCTCTCACTTGAAAATCCACTCGCCTGTATGAGACATCTCAATCTTCCTGCAGTGAATCTTAACCTGACGGCCAGAGCGCAGTCTGTTAGAGAATGGACGGTAAGTGAGCCATTCAGAGAGGGTGCAGATGAAGCAGAAAAACGGGCGCGGTTTGCGCGCGAACTTCAAACTGAATACAGTGGTTCTTTCAAATTGCCATCTGGGTAACCACCCAATTTGCTCGATTTTATATGCCATTTCTTCAATGAATAACCTACGTCAGCCATTACCATAATCTTGATAGCTACACTTGATTTCATTAATTCCAATGGTGAAGCGAATGAGACCGGACGCTACTGAGAGCAGGCCCATCGGCAAATATCCATGAAGGGAATTACATCAGTGGTTATTCATGATTAAACAGACTAGGCGTTTTTTTCTGGGACGTTGCATAAAATATAACCTTTGTGGCCTGGAAGGAACAGGGTAGGGCTGAAAAGCAATCATTCGAAGAGTTTAAAGATGGGGGGAGGGGGCAATTTGTTGAATGTTGGAAAGTATCATGTCTTTACATGAATGCTGTACAGTACATAGCATTAGACTTACTGGCTTGTACATGTGCATGTGTCATGGGCTGTACGCTGCTGACACGTCAGACATGTAGAGGCATGTCAACGTTCATCCTTTAACATGTTGCCCTCTCCCTCACCAGCAAATTTCACAAAAGTCGAAGTGAACGCATTAGGAAACTAGGGGCTGCATCAGAGTCACTTAAACCTTCCCGACTATTTCGTACAGTTACAATAACTTGTTAGACATATTTTCAAGTGGCGGCTTCATGCACCGCCAATTCCGCTTCCAACCAGAAGGATAGACTTCATGGACTTTGGATGGTTGCCTAGGCTGACTTCCACGGGCCCCGATCGAAAGGTAATGGAAGTGAGTTAACTGCGCCTCATAGCACTGCGTCATTTCCGTCACGGATGCGCATGGAATTGCGGCTAGTGGTTCAGTGAAGCTCTTGAATTCGTTCTGCTGACCGAGTTTCATGCTTTACAAGGAGGCCGATAAGGCGACGAGAAGATGACTGTCCATGGCCAATTATATTCTGTGTAGGACCTTATAAGGAGGAGAGCAGCAGCTGTTGAATAGTGCATGGGTGATGGCATATTATGAAGAAGGCCTTTCTTACAACCATGTGAATTTTTAATGTTTTAATGTTTCAACAGCACTCATAGTAATCAGCTTTCCTTATGCTATGCCCTTTGGAGCTTTAGGTCAACGAAGGGGGGGGGGGGGGTGAACGTGTTGAATGTTCAGCTGTAACAAGTCCTTATCTGAATCTGACATGTTTTACATGCTCACTTTACAGTTTACGCGTGGAACATTGAACAAGTTGCCCCCCCCTCCCTCCCCAAACGTAGCACCCCAGAGGTATAAGAAGATGAGTCTCATGGCGAAGGCCCCACGATTCACTGAGCTTGTGATCGATTCACTGATCAATCACTATGGAATGCACCCGCAATCGATTTTCACACAGAATGGGTTTTCAGCTGATGAATAATTGCGAAATTTCTAGATAGTTTATGCAAAAATATTCATAACTATAATATCTCGGCAGAATAAACCATTTTTTCCCACTGATGGGGGTCATAATTCATTTTTGAATCCTTGCGGAAGTCAATCGAGGTGGTCGTTCTCATTTCATTGTCGCACTCTACCCATATTAGGCGATAATTCATCGCAAATGTCGCGTGGAGCTACCGCAAATGATATCGGAATATGTTGGTATTGGGTGTGGGGATCGGTCACACTCGCGGGAAAATTTCCTAGCACCTAAACAGGCTTATTTGCTATATAATTACTGTAAATATTATGTCTATTTGTTATCTAAGAAACAGAACAGACCTATAATCAACTTACTTTGACGAAATAAACCATTCCCTGATCAGTGAAAGTATTATTAAACACAAACTTGTAAATTCAGGATGTTAGGAAAGTGCACAGTAATCGCATCCGCTGTTAGTCAATGCATTGAACCCTGAGAGTACATACCTATTAATGGCTAGTATTATGTAAGAATAATGTGTGATTAACACAGAGCACTTTGAAAATGGTGACCTTGTGAAAAAAATACAATGAAGTTCCTCATAAGAGAAAAATTGGACCGCTCATTCAGAGAAATATCGCGTGAGATTAAGCGCAACGTGTGCTCTTACTGTAAGTGCACACATGATTTAACGCCTGCCTGATATTGCTTCGAAACTCCCTACGAATGTGGTAGGAGGGTACGACAGTAGGCGCTAATGCGCTGTTGCGATGTCTCAAGAAGCGATGCGCGCCCGGGGTTTTCACGATTGGAGCGGTGGAAATGCGAAGAAATTAGAGGAACGCATGGCGCGACGCCACCACGTCTTATGTTGCTTACAGTATGCCATCCTGATGTCCTGAATTTATGATTTTTCAAGTTTAGGCTACAGAACACGGTAAGGGGTGCAGAAGAAAGACCCGCAGTTTCACTGAGTTTCAAGGACAGAGAATGCGATACTTGTGTGGAAGCATCGTACGTACTGATAGGTGTTTGTGTGGAAGGGAGGAGGGGGTAGTGGACAAATTGAGTTAAATTCTAAAATACCATATATGTATATTATATGTATATGTGGGTTTTCAGCGATAGGATAAATCATGGTTACCTATATTTCATTTTCCTTCAGGCCACACGTTCCAAATATTTATAGACATCAACTTCATTGTTTATTAGACAGGTTTATGGATGCTGCTATCATGAAAAAGCGTTGAAGGCGACTTCTATTAAAGGACTCCGGTGCTATACCATTCGGGGTTGGGGGAGGGACAACTGTTGAATGCTGAGTGCTAAACATCAGCTTTACATAATCATGCATGATGTGTTTGACATTTCTCCAAAGTTATCGACAGGTCATTTTTGTAAAGACATGTTACTGTCTACCAGTCGACAAGTTGTCCCCTCTTCTTGGCGTTACATGTACTAGTCACGATTTTTCTATGAACTCATGGACTTTTAGCGATTTTATTACCGCCGTTTCATTTCAATTTCTATTCGAAGTGCTCTTAACTGGTAATTAATTTCAAGAGATAGCAGTACGCGGATTAATAGAACCACGCAGGGGAGGTTCCAATTGGTGGTCTACATAAATGCTTTTCGCGCTCTTGAAAAAAACCTTCGGGAAAGGAATGAAGGATTTTTGACAACCTTACGAATCAGGAGGAACTCGAGTGTTTTATTGCCGGGGGGGACAAGTTAAAGCTGAACAGCTTGACATGCTTTTACATGAATATTGAACAGTGACATCAGCTTTACAGGATAATTCCTGTATATGTGTCTTTTACCGTACCTAATCAACCCGTCAATCATGTAAACCCATGTAAACTTTAAGTTTAACCAATTGCCCCCCCCCCCCCCCTTTAGAACTGGGGGACAGGGGAAGTAAGCGGTCGACAGGTTGATTCTCGACATTATCTACGTCTACAATATCATGCCGTTTAGCGCACATTTAACACAGTTGTGGTCCAAGTGACGAGCCAATCAAATTTTCATTGATGAACCTGATGATTCAGTGGCAGCGGTACCTGAGCCGTAATGAATGCCGTTTAACTAGAATCGCAGGAACGGGTGAAACCGTTGTGATTGCGCCTTCCTGGATGTTGGCCACGCGGTCAAGAAATCAGTCCCGCGTCAACCGCCCACGCACGTTTTCATGGAGTTGCAGCTCATCCGCTGCTGATCGCTAAGGTTCTTTGTCCCACTGCCGAGAAGCAAGCCTACCTAATTTGGAAATTTGACCTGTCGCGGGCAACATGACAATGGAAGCTAATAAAGATATTTAATAATGCCATTATATGATGTTATTTAACAGTGTTTAATAATTATATGATGATTTCAATTGTTATATTGCAGTCATAATTGTGTTTTATAATTGTTAATTGTTCTATAATAATGTTATGATAAATATTTGAACTTAAGGTTTTTGAGGTCCGCCATGCTCAATAGAGCTGGCGCTGAAAGCGGAGCCAATCTCCACATGCACGGCAAATGGCACTTTTAGCAGGGTCTAGCGTCGCTCAAGTAATGCTCAAATTGTCGTACTTGGCTACTAGAGGGAGGGTCGTCACTCGACAGATGGGTAAGCAAACAGGCAGGACAGATGCACCCTTGGTTGTGGATGCGTACCTTTGCACCATGATCCCGCGTGCAAGCTAGGAACGCCGTATGTGGCCGCCGTGTGATTGCTCTGGGACCCAACCACATACGGTGCGTCTACCTCGCACGCATCGCGTCGCATGGCGTGCGTACGGTGCAAATTTCTGTCAGGACGTAAAGGTTCACGTCTTCGGTCGTTCATCCACTGATGAGGGATATGCAAGCTCAGTGAAGAGTGTATAGCAAAATTACATAATTTTACCTCACCCCGCTTTACGGTACCTTTTAGAGTGTGATAGGAGGTTGTATCGGTTGACTTCCGAAAGGGAGGGACACCGTAAAGCGGGGTGAGGTAAAATTATGTAATTTTGCTATACACTCTTCACTGAGCTCCGGTTATTACTCGCTGCATCAGTCGAGTGCGTATCATTACGGCATTGCGCATCACGGGTTAGGGGCGGCGTATATAGTCTTGAAGCGGTTATCTTGTTTTGCGCCGAGGAGTAGGATGCGCTAGTCCCTTCAGGACCCAACTGCAACGACGCCTGTAACGCGCACGCCGCAGCCGCGTTGCAAAATCCTGTCTTCGATACACGCTACATCGATCACCAATCGTGAAACTTGACTCACGGGTATGATCACCACCTTCTCAACCCTTAATCACCTAGACTTTTGTCAATTTTAACCTGTTCTCCTGACTTTTAGGGTGTTACCCTTATATCAGGATTTCGCATCACGACGAGCGGCGTGCGACGCGGTGTTTGCGAACTATACGCATCGCTAGAGATGGGTTTCAAAGCGATTACAGTATTACTAGGAGCGCCTTACACAGATTAGTTGTAATCGCTTAAGGAATCGCTTCGCTTGCGACACGCCGCGTTGCAAAATCCTGACATAAGGGTAGACAACCACTTTTTTATAGGGTTGACCGGTAGTTAAGCTCAATTCCATTCTCCTCAAAAGCTTCAGTGTCATTTTTCTTGAAAGGGTCAGAGAGGAAAGATGGAAACGGCGAAATGAATCTGGGGAAAGTGCATTTTTCACCTCTTTGACCATGCACTCAACGTGATTAGTAACCGGAATAGATGCCCCGAGCGCCCGCGAGCGCCCTTCGAAGTTCAATGAGCACTTTGGGATGATTTAATTCTGTTGGAAGCACCGCGACTTTTTGGGTCATCATTGTAAGTAAGCGATCGAAGCTGTTGAAAAAAAATGAGTAAGGACGAAGTGACGAAGACGGATGAGTGTAGGGGTACGAGGCGCTGTTAAGAAAATTCGATGGCAAAAGTACGGATCTCACCCAGTGTGTCAAAAGGCTGAAGCTGTGTTTAGTGCAGAGTAACACATTCAAATCAATTTACTCTCCGATCCCGAGGACACGGCGCACCTCAAAGTGGCTCAATAACCAACTTGAGAATTCCCTTGAAAAGACGACCCTAATCAGGGACATAATTGGGCGTTTACTCACGTCTTGCTGTTTTGACTGCGAATCGTAAAGACGATGGGGATTGTCCCGATAATCCCTTCCGTTAACGAATTTCACGGCCTGCATTACTCTACCTCGTTTATGGGACGAGCAGTATTATGATTGGGTGGTAAGCAGGAGTAATGATGAGGATCACTTTTACAAACAATTGCTGAATGGTAGAGGTGGGCAGCCATAGAAAGAGACAAACGGGAAACCATCTGTGGAAGGGAACTTCCCGTAGGGTGGGCAACTAGTTGAATCTTGAAGAGCAACATATCTCAACTTGACTGATTTGTCAATAACGTCGATGGTATACATGTATGAACCTGCAATGTTGATGTCACTTCAACATTCAACCAATTGTCCCCTCTCTCCATTGCAGTGGCATCGAAAATGATCATCTGAGTGTGGGCGGGAGACGGACCTTTAAGCCTGTTTGAGCTGGCGCGCGACAAATTGCGCGGCAAACTGCGCGACGACGCTTCCTACCGATTCCAAGGATAAACTCACTGGCACGCGCATTTAGCACGTGTCAGATGACGTCGTCTGCTACCCTTGCGCTCCGATGGAAGCAGTCTTCCCGGGACTTTGCCAACACGCACGGGGCGAGTTCATCGTGTTTCGGCAATCTTTGCTAAGTGATAACTGCAAGAGATAGTATTTTGGTGTCGCGGACCCGCCCAGCCTGCCTGACCCTGAGTAGAAGAAGGAACAGCTATCTAAGGTGTTGGTAAAGTGGCAGCAGAGTCATCGAGATCAAAGCGCAATCGTAGCCGCACACAGCATCGCACACGGTCCCTTTGCGCGTAGGCGGTGACGTCACCCAGCACGCACTGCATGCGCGCACCCGTGGGCATTTCCCTCGTTTTCCCGCTTCCGATCTTAGTGTTAGTGACCAGGGCGCGAATTCGCAATCAGGCGATTCCGGATCAAGGTGCACAGACGCTTTGCCAAGACTAAACTTTTCCATCCTCTCATTAAAATGAGCTTTTCGTATATGAAATTTTCAGAAACTTGATGACTTGATAGAATCTGCTTTTTTCATTGCACTTTATCAAAGCAGTACTAATTAGCTCGCAACACATAATGTTATTTGATTGTTTCACTCCTTTCTTTTTTTAATTGAAAGTTACTTTTTTGATCACGAGCACAGTGTGATGCAACCCATTTCGTAACTCTCAATTAATATATACTAGTTCGAAAGTAATTAAGTGTGTTTGTATGTAACATGATCGAATCAAATAGAAAAAAAAGCGGACTCTGTAACATGTCATCGAACTTTTCAAAGACATGTCCTAGAAAAAGAGCAATAAGTAATTTGTGTGATAGTATAGAGGTGTTAACGAATGAAAGGAAAGAAAAGCTCAAATGTCTAACGCCGCGTTCATACTTTGCACCGATGACGACAGAGACGGCGTCGAAATCATGTGCTTGCCGCCGACCGTGGCGGCATTCTGGTAACGCCCCCGATTGTGAAACGCTCGACCCAACCACACTACACTATGATGATCGTGGCGAGAGCCGAGAATTCGAATTTGAATCTCGACATAGTTTGGCACTATGCCGGTGCGTCGGTGCGCAAAGTATGAACGCGGCCTAATCACTTCGATCTTGATCCCTTCCATTACGCTTCGCTTTCTAATCGAATGTGCCAAGGTTGGCCGCGTCGACGCGCAATATAATAATAAAAAAAGAGGAAAACATTTTAATGATAGAGACACTGTTTGAGAGTGAAATTTGGGACCGGGACCAGACAAGCACGCATTTCACTGCTGAAACGGTCCCGAGTTAGAGGGCCAAATCGACCCTTTTGTGAAGTAATATAGGTAAAATGGGGTCCGATCTATAATGTATCAAACAGCAGGAAGGACAGCCTCTGTAATAAAATCTTTTTTCCAGGTCTTGCACAATTCTTGGCAGACAATGAACTAGAATGATAAGTAAGCAGTGAAACGAACCGGCGCGTAACATTGCGATTTGGGTACCCATTTACCACGACAGTTGAATGTTCGGACCGGTGAATTTCGCCCAACCATATTCGTCCTACCTTTGACTTCCGAATTGGGACAAATACTTGTTTGGTTTGCTTGCAGCTCTAGGACGCCTTCATACTTTGCGGTGTGGTGCCGGTGGCAGGGCGTGGCTGCGTAGTCTCTGCACTTCCGCCTGTACCGCATTGCCTCGTTACCTTTGAGGGCAGCTGCACCCTGCCGCAGGCACCACACCGCAGAGTATGAAGGCGGCCTCACCGTGCCTCTTTGTAGAAATGACCGGGTCCGTGCGATGCATCTCTACCCGGCCGGCTAGAGCGGTGACGATTGGAAGAACAACGGCTGACTCACTTCTCGTGATAAGCCAGTAACGTCGCGTTCATACTTTGCGCACAGACGCCAACCACGGCAGCACTCCGGTGACGCGCTCAGAAAACGCCTGACCCAACCATACTATGATGATCGTGGCAAGAGCCCAGGAATTCAAATTCGAATTTGACCTAGTATGGCACTATGCCAAGATTCGAATTCGAATTTGTGCGCTCTTGCCACGATCATCATACTGTAATGTGGTTGGTTCGAGCATTTTGTAAACGGAGCGCGTCACCAGAGTGTCGCTGTGGTCGGCGGCGGGCGCATGATTTTGACGTCGTCGCTACCGGTGCTGGCGTCAGTGCGCAAAGTGTGAACGCGGCCTAAGACTGAGCCTAGGTATAGAGGGAGCTTGTTAGTAAGTAAGCCACTTGAAGAGAATGCAGACGACGGTGTATAAACAGTCACATTTTGCGTGCGAATTTCAAAACAAGGTCAATGTTTGAAAGCCATTTGATTCGTGCAAGCAACCGCTGGACAGGGTACGAACGAGGAAGTAATTTTCTTTCTGCAGTGATCAAAGCCTTTGGAGGCCTATTTTGGTCCAAAAAATTCGTCGGAAAACCGAGCTAGTTACCCCACCAGCCATCCGATTATTCCACTGCAATGGACACGACCAGCACCTCCTTAGCGTATGAACAAAGACAGGAAGCTGGATAAACAACAAATACAACAGCATAAGGAGGAAGGAAGAGGGAATAAATAATTGGACAAGATGTTGTCGTAGTGAGCCTCCTTGTGTGGCTTTTCGGTGAAGCGGCTCTGTTTTTGAATTAAACATGCGTTCAACGGTGAGTAGTCAGCAAACAGTAGGGGGTTCCAAGTACTACGCTGGGGGGACCGCGCCATAACTCCTTTTTCGGGTGCTGTTGATGTGGATAGCGGAGAGACTGCACTTCTTTGGAAAAGCAATTTCAGGGGACATGACTGAAAGAACAGGCTTCTCAGAAATGCCTTCTGATACGTCGTTCTCAGCTGAGCTCGTCAGCTTAAAGGCAGTGATAGGGGTAATTCGGGTTAAATATGGAAGGATCATTCAATATGAAGGTCGAGGTGCTCAATAGTACGGAAGTGAAGATATAACCGAACGAAACGGGCAAAACCCGAAAAATAGTACGCTTTTCCCGCCGTTCATTCTCAAAAGGGGCGGGTCGCCTTGAAAAAAGGGGCGGGATGTCATAAAGCAATTGGTTGCTGTTGAAGAAGGCGGCTCTTATAAAGCCCGGAGGCACCCTTTCTCATCGGAAATTTCGCCACATACAGTTAGTGCCGTAAGAGTGTTAAAAATCGCGCGAAAACGCGTTTTCGCGTTTTTTATCGTTTTTTCGCCATATATCGATTGATATTGATTATTTTTACTGAACATATATATGTTTCAGAATCAGCTCGTCGAGCTCTACAAGATGGTACTACAAGTTTTTGATTTTCTCAAATTCGGTACTCGGCCATTTTTTCACATTCTGAAAAGTTTGAGGGAAAATTTCTACGAAATCCGATGAACTGGTGGCGGAGTCTTTCCAAAGGCCTGATCTAAGTCCACACCTGTGTGGGAATTTTGAAGTTTCCGTCATTCCAGACAAGCCCGTGCTCCTTGGTGTGGCCCTAAAATCGCCTCCGTGTATACAGCGTTGAAAAAACTACCTCCTAACTCATTTTCAAGCGAAGATTCCCCATTGAAATGTACACCGTTCGATTCCCCAGGGAAAATGCTATCGAATGATATATAAAAACCTTGGTGTTCATAAAATTCTTATTTTCCTCATTTCCAGCCTTTTCCTTTTGCTAATCGACTTCTCAAGCTCTAGTCCGCCGCATCGATCGATGGCCGTGCACATCGATCGATGCGGCGGACTAGAGCTTGAGAAGTCGATTAACAAAAGGAAAAGGCTGGAAATGAGGAAAATAAGAATTTTATGAACACCAAGGTTTTTATATATCATTCGATAGCATTTTCCCTGGGGAATCGAACGGTGTACATTTCAATGGGAAATCTTCGCTTGAAAATGAGTTACGAGGTAGTTTTTTCAACGCTGTATACACGGAGGCGATTTTAGGGCCACACCAAGGAGCACGGGCTTGTCTGAAATGACGGAAACTTCAAAATTCCTACACAGGTGTGAGCTTAGATCAGGGCTGTGGAAAGACTCCGCCACCAGTTCATCGGATTTCGTAGAAATTTTCCCTCAAACTTTTCAGAATGTGAAAAAATGGCCGAGTACCGAATTTGAGAAAATCAAAAACTTGTAGTACCATCTTGTAGAGCTCGACGAGCTGATTCTAAAACATATATATGTTCAGTAAAAATAATCAACATCAATCGATATATGGCGAAAAAACGATAAAAAACGCGAAAACGCGTTTTCGCGCGATTTTTAACACTCTTACGGCACTAACTGTAACTAAGCTCCGCTTTTCCAAACATCGGGACAGCTCCTTCAGTAGCAGTGTGTTCAGAAAGAATGGCAATTTTGAGTCGACTTTTTTCATTTCGCACAATATAAATCACCAGCCCTTCATCAAATTGAGATATGTAGGTATGCATAATGTTGACAAGAGTGTGGCGAATCGAACGGTGCTTACTCTGTGAGAAAATATGCAGTCTTAGCCGAGTTATGATCTGCTGCAGTTGAAACTGCGAAAACCGGCCAAAAAGTTCCTTTTAACCTAATACTATTAACTCTGAACTAAATGCACTTCCAACATATAAGGAAGTGCAGTGGAAAAACTTACCGTTTCTGTCTTTTCTTCCATAGATAGCTCTTCGTGACGCTCATGATAATGATAAGACCAATCCAGAAGTAGGAGAAACCAAGAGCACCAAGGAAGAATGCAGCTGAGGAGACGGCAGCACTACCCAGTATGGGTATCACATACGATGGCCAACCCATATCCTCTAAAATGATAAATGAGTCACAGGAATGATCATCATCCAAATTAATGTCACATCAAAAAACAAAGTACAGAAGAAAAGTTATATTCAAAAAAGAAAGGGAGGAGCTGATATAAGGTGGAGAACATACGGCTGACAGTATAGCTCGCATGATCGTCATGCGCACTCTCACATGAGCGTACTACTTTCTATCCGTAATGCTGGCCTGCTACCACTGGCGGACGTAAGGAAAATACTACGCCAAAGTAAGAGTGCGCACGACGACACATGCAATTGCACGTTCGTGTAAATCGCTCATGATGTATAAGTGCAGCTTGAACCTCTATAATGCGCCCTCGTAAGGAATACTGTCAACAGCGTGGAAGAATAATTCGTTTAGCGATCGCACAAGCAAAGTGTAGAATTCTTGTCGGTTCGGCAAGTTGTCAGACCCCTCGAAAAATCTCAATGATGTGGAGGCGCAATGATATACGGATTTTCAATACAAAATAAATAACTTCAAACCGAATAAGGGAAATATAAATTTGCTAAATGACCATAGATAAGATTGCAAAGACGAAAATCGTTATTAGCAGCGACGCCACTTGAAGTGTCTCCTCCTGCCGAGCGGTGTGAGTGTGTGAGTGGACGGATTTTGATTTTGCATTAGAGGGACCTTTATGGCGGGAAAAAGTAGAATGAAGCATCTACTACAAAAGCAGCAAAGCAGCATTACTCAATATACGATCCCTTGCAGTCCGCCCACATTTGAAAATTCCCTTCCTTATGTAGCTCTGCCTACTCTCAACCATCCCCTTTCAATCCGTTTCTCAGAGCCACTCTCGAAATAGATTGCAATTCTCACGGTGAGCACCACACAATTAATTACATGCTCCGCTCGTGATGTGGAATGGGGGTTCCGCTCACTTCAGGTGTGTTCAAGACAGCTTGGATATTGGTCATTTCCACCGTTTTTTTTTTGCTGATCTCAAGGCTGCGCCGCAATCAAGTTGTGAACGGATCGCTCATTCGGATTCGTTCCGCCCTCTGTGCTCGGGACTCTTTCGTGACCCTCAGAAGTTCATTGAAATAAATGCATCTTATCGCCACGTTTGGGTTATATTGAAACCCACTTAATAATTTTCGGTCCGAAAACCGAACATTCCAGTGCACGCTCCTTCCACTACGCGCGGAGCCTAACGGTCCATGTGTGGTCTTTACGAGTTCTCCCATCCCTTACCCATCCCATATTTGATGAGACGATGGGTCGCCATTGTGTGCCGACGCAGAGGAAGCCACCGGCCGAGAGCCTTTTCGCAGCCAGATGAGCGCGGATGTTGCTTGACGGCCGCTGCCGGCGATCGATCAATAGCGCCGAATGCAGCGCCGGCGCGGATCTGAGGCACCTTGCTTGTAAACAACACACGGGTGCTTGTGCACTCAGCCTGGTAGATGATCGGACACACGTTTCATTGGTTATTATCAGACATAAGTATTAATAAATATTATTCACTAAATACATATTTACATGTTTTATTACTGCCAAATGCAGGTGAAACAGTCGTGAATGAATGCAAATGCAGAAAAAACCTTGTTGTGCAAGCTGCATTGCTCAGAAGTTGATTTCGGGGATTCAGATTTCTGAAGTACTACTATTTCAAAACTTGAAATGTGTATGCCAAAGGAAGAGACTAAAACGGTGAAATGCTCTTCTGCAGTTGCAGTTGTTGATATAGACATTATAACTGCTTACGTAGAGTAAAGATCAAGGTCCACCCTCGTAGCTGCTTTTTCATGTGTGAGAAAGGGATATCCAGTTTAGCCTAAGCCTAGGGAGGGAAAGGAGCTTTGACGTCGACGCAAAGTTCCGTCTCTCCCCGACTTTATTTGACCGCGCTCGACGCTAAATAACATTTAATCTGGCTATCCGAGTTCCCCATGGCAGTGGAGCTGGTACTTTCACATATATGTGAAGAAGAAGGCTAGACGCGAAAAGACATTCAGCTACCCTTCGGTGTAATTGTAGTCATGAATCGGCGAATAAAGAGTTCTTTTTCATCACTATTTTTGACAGAAAACCATTTGCGCGTCAAATACAGTGTATCCATGGATTTGGCAAATCAACCGATGGCAAAATAGTGACACAATGGAAATCAGATGCCAGTAATAGAAGTATATGTATAGGAGTCTATGAGTAAGTCATGTTCCAAATTTGAGCCGAAACCGTCCAGTTTGAACGGAGTTATGAACCCGTGAACTTGTTCGTGTCGTGTCTGGAGCAGTGCCGCGCGGGTTCATGGCCGGCCAGCGCGCGTGCGGCGAGGCGAGCGCGGTCATCACTTACGCGGGGGTACCTCTGGTCAGTAGCTACCACGGGTCCAAAGCGATTGCCTGAGGGATGCGGTTGAAGAACAGGACAAAGCTCAAAACACAAGTATTTTCGATGCTTCATATCTCCGTTGGTGCTGAACTTCATGAGCAACCGATAGCACCGTTGAATTCAGCGCCCTCGATTACCTAGGTATACAAAATTTTGTGCAAATTGGTCGTCTAGTTGTTCTAAAATAAACACCTTTCTTTAAAACCTGTCACGTCATTTCATGCCTTACCCGACGGGAAAGGCATAGTGCATTTCTTCAAGCCAAATTTTTCAAAACGGCCAGCTATGATGGCCGTTTTTCGGCAGTTAGTGTTGTATGCCTTTCCAATGAGTAAGGCATATGATACGGTAGCATGCGAAAAAGTGAAGTGTGCGACTGCACACTTCACTTGAATGACCGGCGTTGGGTTTTGGGGTGTTTTTCGACGTGCACACTGCGGATTTCGCTTCATTTTTTGTTGCTTTTTTCGCGTTTTTCGTATAATTTGATGGATTATGGTATTGTATTTTGTTTAATTTGTTTTTATTTATGCGAATGCACAGTTAACTTCGCAGCTTCCCTGCGAAATGCATGCAGTTAAGTGGAATGTTTCGTCGCTCGTTCTTCATCGTCATTTATGGATAGTTTCTTTCCTTTTCGTGAATGTTGCTTTTACAAGAGGTAAGTATTATATATTTCATTGGTTATCGTAGCATTTTATCTTGTTTTCTTGTTACATCGTTGCGGGATCGGACTGCCGCCTAAATCTACACCATGAAAAAATGCAGTGCGAGTTTTCCGGAAAAAACTCGTCCTTTTCTTTACCGTATACAATCTAGCGTTGCGGGACCGACCCAGCAAAGATCGATATCGCACACGGTCGGATTTGCTTGTAAATCAGCTTCGAGTATGCTTTTTCTCTTCGCGATTCTTTGTTCATGCTTTTTATGTTCGCGATTCTTTGTTCTTTCCTTTCCTTTTGCGTATTTCACTTCGTTCATTTGTCAATTTTGATTGTTCATATGTTGTTCATATGTTCATATGTGTTAGTAAGGAAAATTCCACCTGACAGTGAGTTGCATCGTGCGGTTCTGACTTCTGCTTCTTTTGACTGGTAATCCGCGTTTTTTGCATACTTGGCATTTTTCAAAGTTCCTACTTTTAGGTTGATTTCAAGCAAATTCGAACCGTCGAAAATGATGCTCTCTGTCGTGGTTGCAACCATGCAATGGGTTAGTGTTATTTATTGAATTTTCCGAACTGAAACTATTGCACATGATCCTCCAAATACTCGACTAGTGCTAACTCTGAAATTTACAGTATTACATGCTCCTTATTCTGCGAAACCCAGTGAAAGTGAACACGAGAAACTTATCAGTTGGCGAACGACACGCATGCTTTACATGGTCGCATGGCAATTCCAGAGGACACTGATGAGGTGCATGTGAGTTATGTCACAGAGAATCTGCAAAAGTTTGAAGGGACTAAGTAGCTTCCTTAGATTTGCTTTCTGCGATTCACGTGTTAAGCACATCACTTCGCACACCCCTACTTCACCGATGTGGTGGATATTGAATTTTCAGTGATATATAGCCATGCTTCTATCAATCTATCATGCTGCCTACCTCAGGGTACTTTGTACCTTTTGTAGGAAATGCAGTTTACCCTAAATCACCGTTAGTAGAATAACTGAACTGAGACGCTCATTTGTCTTTATATCTGTTTTGGACCTTTTCTTTCAGATCGTCTACCAGGTCTTCCAGCTATGTCTCAGCGCCCTGAAGAAATGGAGCACTACTATCGATGTCCTTTTTGGTACCCATAAGTTCGAAACAATGTCAATGTACAACATAGTGACAGCCTTAATTGCGTTTCATGGAGAATCTATGGGGTAAA
The DNA here is from genome assembly GCA_963978905.1 of Trichostrongylus colubriformis. Taxonomy (NCBI): domain Eukaryota; kingdom Metazoa; phylum Nematoda; class Chromadorea; order Rhabditida; family Trichostrongylidae; genus Trichostrongylus; species Trichostrongylus colubriformis. The sequence continues at coordinate 17,753 of CAXBUJ010000036.1, read as the reverse complement.
TTATGAATTTATGAATTCCTTTCATTTCTTTTACGTGTTGAATTTTAGATTGTTTCTTCAGTCATCTGCAATGTTCTGATTCAATTGCGAGCCTTCAGAACTATACAGCAAAACATCGACCGCGTCTCAGGTGCTAACGACCATAAATACTTGGATAATTCCCACTCCTACAGTGTATCTCGATGCGGGTAATTTGAGTTCCTCTATCATTTACTTGTTCCTCATTGTTGAAGATGTGAACAAAATTACAGTTCCGAAAGTGGATCGTATGCAGTATCGCTTATTCTATACCAGATGGATGTACTACGTCATTCTGCCGCAGCAGTTCAAAGCATTGAAGCAGTATGAGGCTGTGGAAGTTTTCGGTCACTCTGAGCGCACAAAGAAGAGACATTCCGGTGCGTTCTTCAGTTCTTCTGCCGTTTGATCCTCCATTTCATAGGTTGATTCAGCTTGCCAACGATCTCGTCAGTTCCTGACTTCGCTTCTGAATTTTGTGGAGATGTCATCGAAAACTCCCTCAAAGATGAAAGTGCTTCTTCCTGATGACATGGAACCTCCAAGGTATACCACATATAGTAGTTTTCTCGAAATATTTCTGCTAATGTCGAAGTTTCTCGAAATGTTTCTGCTAATGTCGAAGTTTTCTTGAAATATTTCTGCTAATCTAGTCAGCTCAACTGCATTATGTGACAAACTTCAGATTTTTTCGTTTCCGAGGCTCTAGGGGGTGTCAGTTTCAGAGCGTGTTTCCTTTTTGTCCTCGTGCTCAGCTGTGGGTTATTGCCTACGCTTAGAGCCAGAAAGATTACTTCTAATTTTGTTGTTTATTTCGGTATTCCTGTGCTTTCTCGCATAGTTGTTCTTATCAATTCATTTTTGGGTTTCCAAGCTAGCTCGATGCTCCTCTATTGTCCTCTTCGGTTGTCGGAGTATTTCTGCCGGATGTTGTGACTACCCTCCACTGCAGCTTCAATGGCATTTGATCGTGTTAAGTTGACGGATTACTGATTGTTGAAGATGCAAGATAAAATGTCTCGATCTTTTAGATGAATATGTCTTTTCTGCGAACCTTGTCATGGGTAGTTGGGTAAATTTTCGAGGAAAAGAGTCGGGTCTCCGATTGAGTGCGAAACGAAAGAAATAATGGAATAACTCTGTGGCGATTACTTTGTGCATCACCGGTTTTCTTTTCAATTCCTACAATTATTTGCGTACCCACTGATTTTTCATAATGGAAGCCGCACATTTTTGTGATACGAGCGCTTTTTGCCCGACTATCTTGGGAAAACGCCCACGAAACCAGCGAATTCGTTATATTTGCAACTGAACAAAAGCTAGTAATTACACCTACCATTCTGTACAGTCTGAAATAGCAGGGCGGCAGCACAGCACTAATTATGACATCTCATTAACCAGCAATAACAACGACACAATTTGTTCTTGGTCTTCACTTTATCGATTCTAAGTTAACATAACTGCACAACAAATAAGTCGAATCGACAAGAGATCATTTTTCTATCGTGATGAACAACTTTTCATAATTGATCATGACAACAACTATACACAACAACTGTACTCATCTCAACAAAAAATATCAACGCTATACAATTTTTTATCAACAATAACAACAACATAACATTCCTTTTAAACGTAAATACTATACTTTCCCGTTTTGCACGCTTTGCATCTTCGATTCTGAATAGCTCGTGCACATACCGCATGAGCCCAAACGCGACACTGTGTGCACCTCATCCATTGTGTTTCTCGGGCATCAGGTTCCTCCGGATCCATGTCTTCGGGAAGAGCAGGGTGCTCTTCAAAGCAGAGCGAGCAAAATAGTATATCCTCAGGGTCTACATGTATTTCTTCGGTCGTCTGCGCCTTTTTCTTCATTTGTTTCCGAATCTGAGCTCTCTGCAAAGACATGATATTTACATATAAATATAACCGTATCAGCCACTAAAGCTTGAACTCATACCGTATAGAGCTCCGCCTTTTTCAGGGTTGGTCTCCCGCTGCTGACCTCCGGTCTGGGAAGTACAGCAACATTACTCGGATGACCAAAGTCACTGGCTAGGCGACGCATACGCTCTGCTAAATCTGATAGCGCCTGCACTGCAATTTCATCTCCCTGTTTGACCAAAGCATTGACCTTCGCATAAATTACAGTGTAACTCTGAAACAGTCCAGATACATGATAATTCAATAATGCCTGTTAAAGCTACCTTTGCAACATCATCCCGAAGCGCATGCAGCTCCCCGCGTGGATCACGAAACGGTTCTACGCTTCTTTCAGATTGCTGTATCTCAGCGACTGGAGGCTCAGCTTGTAATTCGATAATGACAGGAGGTTCGCTGGTGGGTTCTCCTCCTCAAGTAAAAGATTTCAGCAACCATGACAGACAATGTTATTTTTGTGAACATAACCTACCATAGAGCTTAACTGCATGACTGTGAAAACACGCCACTCCTGCAAGTGATCCACTTCTGCAAGAGCATGTAACAGCATATGGACATATGTGACATCGAGAGCAGTGTGTGTTGATCTTGAAAAATTACAAATTCAGTATTCTTCCAATATCAAGAGGAATGTTATAACCTCTTACCTCAGAGCATGAGCACTGCTCTTCAAATTCAACACGATATACAGTGTCGGACGACGTGGAGTCAACATTCCACGCTAGATTTCCAACTTTGTGGATCCTATCAGAATTTTCCTTGTAGAATCGCACGGCAAGCTTGTGTTGTATGTTATTTTCTTTCACACGGAAAGAAGAGCAAAGTTGTCTCCGGTCCTACAAGTAATAGAATACCTTCAATGGTCGAGATGAAAAGCAAGTCCTCACCCTTATTTCCAAGTCTGCGGCTAGTTCTTCTACAGATTTGATGAGCGTGTCGACGACATAGTCGATTCTCGAATTGGCCTTCCTCTTCAGTTTTTCCTGCTTCAGCCGCAAGTGCCATCTCTCGGTATACATTGAAGTACTCATCACAATTCCCCTCCGATGGAACGCGGCCCATTGTTTGATTTTGTCAGGTCCTTAAACAAGCAAGCAGTTTGTCAGAAGAACAGCGAGAGCAACTGCTGATCCTACCTAAATATTCCCGTTGAAGGTATTGGATTAGACGTGAGCAACCCTGGAGACGAAGGTGTGTCAGTATCTCGCCAAGTTTTGCGTGAAACGTTGGCTCATCGGCGATTTTCAGCAAACTTCTGAAGGCTTCTATGATACCTCTTTGGAGTTCTGGCTAGAATACCGGAATAAGAGAGGGCGTGATTCCTTCGGAAACGGACTTTTACCTTAACGCACTCCTTGGTCTTTCTTTTCCACGATTGAAGAATATGAAACCTGCACAGAAAGTGGTCCACTATACGACCACCGAACGACAGTTTGAAACCATTGTAAAATGCCAAAGCTTCATCTGAGACCAATGACTTCGGATGAAAATTGGGTATTAACCGTCTGATCTCATCGAAGAGTATCTTCACTTCCTTTGATGTCATTTCACCCGACAACAAAAAGGCTTAATTGAAGTTATTTGCGCAGCTATGGTATAGTATAGAATAGTAGAACACTCTGTTATGGCCCTGTACCTGCTGGCAAGCCACGATCTCTATCATCTACTACCATCACCGTTGCCAATTTCAGCGCGTATCTCGTAACATTGTGGGTGTCGTCCACCGATATTCCTCTCTTCCCAAATTGCTCCAACCATAGTCGTTGAATCGGTGTGATGATGACTGCAACTGTTTTTTTTAAACGCACTCTTTACGTATATAGGATGAACTAACCCAAAACGAAGCCTTTTCCACTTGGTTCTTCTGGAGCTCTAAAGTAACGTATTCCGTCCTCAGGATTACGCTCTGCCTCCCTCATTGCCAAAGACGTGACATCGTCCGTATCGCGAACTCCAGGGGTGAGATGGAATCTCACCATGAGATTCCAAAGATCCTTTTTCGTAATGAAGTACAGCTTAGAGTCCTTAGAAGTGTAGTCCTTCCTCATTTTTTGAACGATGTATTCCGTCGAAAATTCTAGAAAATTAGAATTGTAAGATAGGTGGTTGTTGAATGCTTTCACTTATGACTTCATCTACCTTGAATCATAAATTTAAGATATTCTAGCTGCTCGTCTGTCCATCGCAATAAAGCCGGATCTAAGTCGTGTCCTATATGACCGAAACACGCCCTTGCATTCACGGTCCCATCGCTGTTGAAATGCACATTGGCGAATGCTGAGCAGTATAAATGCACTTTCTTGGTTCCTCGTATCCGCTCTTCTCCTTTTGGTGTTCCCTCACCGCATCGGTTGCACCTGTATAAATGCTAATATGAATTTTTATTTCATTTATTTTCGAGACTGCATCACCCCACCGCATCAATAACACCTTGCTGCCCTCCATGGCACTACTCGACCTGCAGAAAAACGAGGTACAGTTCGAATCGCACATCCTGTCAAACCACTCCTGAACAAGCTCTCATACCTATAAATCTCTGAAGCCATCATATATTTGCCGACCTTATAGTCCTCCGCACTGCTAAATGAAAGTTCATGAATCGCATAATCCTGGAACCTCCCCATGGCCCCTTCGTTCAAATGCTCCACACCACAATGCCGAGATAATTCCTCCTGCTTTGTGAAAACGCTATCACAAAGGCAACACTTCGGCGCTACTTTCTGCTTTTCCTCCTCTGCGATCGACTGTACAGTGGGATGTTTGGATTTAATGTGTAAATCCAATCCTCTCTGAGTCGAATAAACACGCCCACACTCATTGCAAGTCTCCGTTCGCTTTCCTTGGCTCTCTAGCTCCGTTTTCTTCATTTGCGCGACCGTTTCTTTCGCTGCTGTGCTTGAGATGCCGTGGACAGAACGTAAGTGTTCGAGCAAACAACGTTTGCTAACGACCTTACCACAAATGGAACAACTTGCTGATTTCGAGTCCATTCCGTCACAACCTTAAGAAGATCATCAAGAATAAACTTGTGACAACCTATGGGCAGCAGTGCCTCTCAATGTTTCCTGCTTTTGTGTTTTGTGCCACAGTGCCAAAGCAACCTCAGAAAATCTCAAAGAAGCTGATTAAGAAGCTTAACCATCAGATAAAAATGTCATTTTCATCATCGCAGAGAACTAGAAGCGCTATGTACCCTGGGGAAACGGAGAACTCCTATGCAAATCCAGCCCAAGTTTGGGCCAATACAATTCTTTCTTGTAAACGAGAGTTCTATAAGTACAACGATTGGTAAGCCGGGGCTAAGCATACAGGAGCCATTTCCTCCTCTGTTTTATCCTACCCCCCGTAGTCATTTCACTCAGAAAAAGGTTCTTCATGATCACTGCTAACTGTGAGATGAGGGAATCCCGATTTTCGCTTAAGACTGAAAACAACTTAGTTCTCATTTGATCACTCTTTTAAACCACTTCTGGTATATAGAACTGCATAGCATCACTGGAGATTTCTCCTACTAAGGTATGCAAGTACGCATTACTAGACATTAACGACGCTAACAAGGGAACATAGCGCCGACTCTGCCCTCCTACCTTACAAGGAAGGCCCATCAGGTCATGGTGAGCTTACTCAAAACGGTTTTTTGCATTTTATAGGATCACATAAGGGCGGAGGTGGTGTAGTGACAGGTGGCGCGCACCCCACTCTCATGGTGTGTGGATCAAATCCCGCATCAACGCCCGCCCAGGCCAACCAAGCCTTCCATCCCTCCGGGGTCGGTAAATCGGTACCAGACTCGTCTGGGAGGATAAAAGCACTGACTTGTACATCGGCTGGCCACCGCAAGTCATTGTATAGGCCACATCACATTCACCAGCCATCACGATTCTGAATGAAACTAGAATGTGCGGCGCATCCCACAGAAGGGATTGATTAAGGCCAAAAACTTTATCCTTTTTATCCTTTATAGGGTCACATACATGAAGCAAAAAATCGGTCTCAAATTTGGCTGAATGGTTTTGGAAGGCCCAGAAAATAGTTGATGGTTCGGTCCCCACTGAGGACACAAAATCAGTTTTTATTCTACCAGGGATCCGCTATCTCCAGTATTTTGTGTACTAAGCGAATGATTGGTTGGGACCTGCCAACGCTCATAACAGGTGAACTAGGCATTTTCCCGCAAAGTACGTGTGATATTCATGCTCAGGGGGTCCAACTACCCTGGATGACATGTTTTCAGCCTAATCATGATTTGGACCCAAACTCGGAATATTGGGCAACCACAAGTACTACTACTGCTTAGTAAAGAGCGTTCAACGAGAGGAGCTCGCTAGCCGATATAAGGATTTATTTGCTATCTTTTGCCATCGCATGGTGTTGCTAGGTGCAGTTCACTTAGAATGGGTTGATTCTGCACATTCTCCATTGAATTTAAGCAGTGCTGCTAGCTGCTCCATTGTACAAGTAGTGCAGTGACTATGTGCTCATGTCCATCTCACTGTCTCGAATTTTGGTCTAAATCTCAATTTGAATAGTATTTTGTATGTAGGACTAGTTGAGTCTCCTGAGCTCGAATATCACACTAGTTCCGCGGTAAAATGCTTGGCACGCGTGCCAGGGGCGCCGAAGGGTCCAAATACTTCAACCACTGAAAACTTGCAAATGAGGTCACTTTCGTGCACCAGCTACGAAAATAGCAGTCATTTTGCATGTGCGCTAATAGTATAGCGCTGGACAAAGAAAATTAAGAAAATGCAAAAGCGAAAACTTTGAGAGGACTTGAACCGAGAACACCCCCTCCACCGTGCCAATGTCAATCCATCTCCTTACCCAAACGGCCATCGAGCCACTGCAAATGTCCTTCCCCGTTCATCCCATATCCGTTTTCTTTGCTTCGTTTAGCAGTTACTATAAGTGATTCTACATTTTTGAACCAGCTCGCAGTGGTTTTGGCGTAGATTTGAAGACAGTCTTCTGATATGCATGAACTGAACGCCGCAGCTGAAAAGCATTGCAGCGAACTGGTCAAAATTGCTTCTTTCTAAGCAACTTTTGTCACTCAGTTTCTGGGCCTCCCAAAACCATTTAGCCGAATGTGGGACCGGTTTTTTGCTTCATGTAAGTGACCCTATAAATGCAAAAACCCGTTTTGAGAAAGCTCACCATGACCTGAAGGGCCTCCCTTGTTAGGCCGCGTTCATACTTTGCGATTTTGTGAGCGACTGAGCGACTGAGCGACTGAGCGATTGAGCGATGATTGTTGTTGTTGCTGTTAGTTTTTTAAACTATGAACGTGTTCGTCTTAGATTCATGTTAGGCTTATTTGATCTTACGGTTGCCATTTGATACCTTGGTTTTCTCACTTAATTAAACGATGTTTTTTGAAAACTTGTCGTACGGTTTATGCGAGTGAATTCGTTTAATTTTTCTTTCAATTTTCTCCATTTCATTACCAATGGTTACAGGAGGCGTATATTTGCGGATGCATGATACATCGCCCACAGACGATTTATAGTTGTGCAAGGTCATGAACATATTCCGCTCAGTCGCTCAGTCGCTCAGTCGCTCAGTCGCTCAGTCGCTTAGTCGCTCAGTCGCTCACTCGCTCAGTCGCTCAGTCGCTTAGTCGCTTAGTCGCTCAGTCGCTCAGTCGCTCAATCGTTCACAAAATCGCAAAGTATGAACGCGGCCTTAGGGTACATGACGCTATCAGAAAAAAAAGAAGAAAGAAGAAGAAGAAAATGAAAAGAGAAGAAAATGGAAACATCAGATGGAAAAAATATAATTTGAAGTCACCAATCGTAAAGAAAAACTTACGGAGCACGGAGCACAGAGCGCAGAGATAATACAAGAGCGGCAAGACTTAACAGACCCAACAATCACGGGTGGTTGACCAGTAACAAAACAGAGAAAACTGAAGAAAAAAAGCAGATTTCATCATGTAGGCACGGGGGGCACTCACAAAGATAGCAACTTGAAGCTTTTCCTCTGGCTATCCAAAGATTTCCAAGGCCATAGAAGAATTCGTGCACCGAGGAGAACAATTGAAAGTGCCCCGGCAATTGCCTCTTCCCTTCATGACTCACATCCTAACTAATGGGACAGAGACAAAGAAAGAGAGATGACGTTGAAATCACCTATTACAAGAAAATCACCACAGCCCTGGAGACTTCCCTACTGTTGTGCAAAAATCCGCACCAAACTGAGAAAAAGGAAGGAAACATGGCGCCGAAATTGACACCCTCAGAGCTAACTGGGGCAGAGACAAGGAAAGAAAGACGCTGACTCACAAGTAAATCCAACGGCTTGCGAAATTTGCTCAATTCCGAGCTGGTCCCGGAACGCTAGCTCATTTCCGAGTTGGTCTCGGAACGCTAGATTGTATGGTATGTATGACAAGGTTCGCAGAAAGGACATTTATTCATCGTATGACACAGTATGTATGACAAGGTTCGCAGAAAAGACATATTCATCTAAAAGATCGAGACATTTTATCTTGCATCTTCAACAATCAGTAATCCGTCAACTTAACACGATCAAATGCCACTGAAGCTGCAGTGGAGGGTAGTCACAACATCCGGCAGAAATACTCCGACAACCGAAGAGGACAATAGAGGAGCATCGAGCTAGCTTGGAAACCCAAAAATGAATTGATAAGAACAACTATGCGAGAAAGCACAGGAATACCGAAATAAACAACAAAATTAGAAGTAATCTTTCTGGCTCTAAGCGTAGGCAATAACCCACAGCTGAGCACGAGGACAAAAAGGAAACACGCTCTGAAACTGACACCCCCTAGAGCCTCGGAAACGAAAAAATCTGAAGTTTGTCACATAATGCAGTTGAGCTGACTAGATTAGCAGAAATATTTCAAGAAAACTTCGACATTAGCAGAAACATTTCGAGAAACTTCGACATTAGCAGAAATATTTCGAGAAAACTACTATATGTGGTATACCTTGGAGGTTCCATGTCATCAGGAAGAAGCACTTTCATCTTTGAGGGAGTTTTCGATGACATCTCCACAAAATTCAGAAGCGAAGTCAGGAACTGACGAGATCGTTGGCAAGCTGAATCAACCTATGAAATGGAGGATCAAACGGCAGAAGAACTGAAGAACGCACCGGAATGTCTCTTCTTTGTGCGCTCAGAGTGACCGAAAACTTCCACAGCCTCATACTGCTTCAATGCTTTGAACTGCTGCGGCAGAATGACGTAGTACATCCATCTGGTATAGAATAAGCGATACTGCATACGATCCACTTTCGGAACTGTAATTTTGTTCACATCTTCAACAATGAGGAACAAGTAAATGATAGAGGAACTCAAATTACCCGCATCGAGATACACTGTAGGAGTGGGAATTATCCAAGTATTTATGGTCGTTAGCACCTGAGACGCGGTCGATGTTTTGCTGTATAGTTCTGAAGGCTCGCAATTGAATCAGAACATTGCAGATGACTGAAGAAACAATCTAAAATTCAACACGTAAAAGAAATGAAAGGAATTCATAAATTCATAATTTACCCCATAGATTCTCCATGAAACGCAATTAAGGCTGTCACTATGTTGTACATTGACATTGTTTCGAACTTATGGGTACCAAAAAGGACATCGATAGTAGTGCTCCATTTCTTCAGGGCGCTGAGACATAGCTGGAAGACCTGGTAGACGATCTGAAAGAAAAGGTCCAAAACAGATATAAAGACAAATGAGCGTCTCAGTTCAGTTATTCTACTAACGGTGATTTAGGGTAAACTGCATTTCCTACAAAAGGTACAAAGTACCCTGAGGTAGGCAGCATGATAGATTGATAGAAGCATGGCTATATATCACTGAAAATTCAATATCCACCACATCGGTGAAGTAGGGGTGTGCGAAGTGATGTGCTTAACACGTGAATCGCAGAAAGCAAATCTAAGGAAGCTACTTAGTCCCTTCAAACTTTTGCAGATTCTCTGTGACATAACTCACATGCACCTCATCAGTGTCCTCTGGAATTGCCATGCGACCATGTAAAGCATGCGTGTCGTTCGCCAACTGATAAGTTTCTCGTGTTCACTTTCACTGGGTTTCGCAGAATAAGGAGCATGTAATACTGTAAATTTCAGAGTTAGCACTAGTCGAGTATTTGGAGGATCATGTGCAATAGTTTCAGTTCGGAAAATTCAATAAATAACACTAACCCATTGCATGGTTGCAACCACGACAGAGAGCATCATTTTCGACGGTTCGAATTTGCTTGAAATCAACCTAAAAGTAGGAACTTTGAAAAATGCCAAGTATGCAAAAAACGCGGATTACCAGTCAAAAGAAGCAGAAGTCAGAACCGCACGATGCAACTCACTGTCAGGTGGAATTTTCCTTACTAACACATATGAACATATGAACAACATATGAACAATCAAAATTGACAAATGAACGAAGTGAAATACGCAAAAGGAAAGGAAAGAACAAAGAATCGCGAACATAAAAAGCATGAACAAAGAATCGCGAAGAGAAAAAGCATACTCGAAGCTGATTTACAAGCAAATCCGACCGTGTGCGATATCGATCTTTGCTGGGTCGGTCCCGCAACGCTAGATTGTATACGGTAAAGAAAAGGACGAGTTTTTTCCGGAAAACTCGCACTGCATTTTTTCATGGTGTAGATTTAGGCGGCAGTGCGGGATCGGTTCAAGTGTGCAACTGTTGAGGATTTCAGGGTGTTTTAACGTGCAAATTTGAAAATTCGCTGTATTTTTTGCTTTTTTTCGCGTAGTTTTCGGTTTTATTTTCGTTTTTACTCATGTTACTTCCCTGGTTTGTGTTCACTGCCAGTTGAGGGTTGAATAGTGGCAGAACTTGTATGATTCTAGCCCTTTTTACCTCTTTTCTGGCATGAATGCAAGTTGAATCTTTATTTTATCGACCTTTTGCTTTATTCGTTGTTTTGTTTTCGGTTTTGGGTGCTATGGGAGTTAGGGGGGGCCACTCGGCAAAGGCAGAAGTCGCGTCCAGTTTCTGCTTACAGGCACTCTCAAGGTTATCTTATGCCTAGATACAGCCAACTAACTGAGAAAACGATTGAATTATTCTTCCATTAGTATGTTACGAAAAATCGGCTACAACCAGATTAAACAACCACTTATGCGTATTCGCCTAGGCCTAGGGAAAGGGAATCTACTTCCCCAAGGCTTAGGCTAACATAGAATGAAAAAAAGCACGAGTTCGCTGCATCAGAATCGTTTCTGTGCGGAATTCGAACCCGATTCGGCTAGCGCTATGGCTTCTCTGCGCTCAGCCATGGCGTTAGAGACGCAGTGCACAGTGCGCTGGCCCCCCCCCCCTAACTCCCATAGCACCCGGTTTTGTTTTCCATACTCCGTTGATGAAACCATCTGTAAAACAGGATGTTTTTTTTTCAAATTCGGATGTATTTATGTCGTCGTTTTCTTTACTCAAGTTGCTATTTCCAGTTGTTATACTCGCTATTACACCGAGTCGTCCGTATATGATCTGGAAAGCATGACAGTAAGGTAAGATTGGTTCTATTTATATGAATTTCAGTTGTTCGTTTTGGTCAATGGTCATTTCTGTTTTTGGGCATTTCTGTTATTGGTCATTTCTGTTTCGGGTCCTCCTTTCCTTCCCTAGGCTTAGGCTGAACATGACTTTATTTGACCCCTCCCACATGAAAAAGCATCTATCAAAGCATAGGTTTCATCTGTTTCAGCCTAAGCCTAGGGAGGGGAAGGAGCTCTGACGTGAGTGAAAATATTACGTCCCCCCCCCGACTTTATTTGACCCGGTAGGTATGATGTATTTCTTTTGTTATCACAGCATTTCATCATTGTTTTCTTGTTGCATCCTTGTGGGCTCATTTTAAGTGTGCAACTGTTGAGAATTTCGAGGTGTTTTAACGTGCAAACTTTAAAATTCGCTTAGTTTCTTTTGTCTTTTCGCGTAGTTTGCGTTTTTATTTTCGTTTTTTCGCATGACGCTGAACTTTTATGTGACCGAAAAGAGCCGCTTTTTTTCCTAAGTTGTGATGACATCGAATACACTTGTATGGAACTATTCAATTTCTTCAGATTATTCTTTGAGGCATTCGACATAGGCGACATATTCGCAATTCTATCACTTCTTTCAAAATCATAGTGTCGCATAGTTTGGTGAGTTGAATTCCACCATATCATTTTTACTTCATTTCATTTTATTGGTCTTTTTATTTGATTAGATTTTGTTCCGTTCTTAATTGTTAACTAATTCGACCGTTTTCATTGCTTATGATACCACTTTCAGTGAATATTCTACGTATTGTATGTATATGTCTATACCCTAGCAAAGCCTTTAGTGTTGTATTTGGACCAGAAAGAAAAGATAGATCATTACTTGACAAGATTCTTTCATTCAGGTGAGCCTGCATTCCGCCGGTTCCATATCTTCATAGCATTTGAATCTTTTCTTCTTTCTTATTGTGTTTTTACTGACCATGGTTATCCTTCATCGTTGCTCTGATTTTCGAGCAAATATATTTTTCCAGACCCATATGTCCAACTTGTTGTCCCCCTTTGTGGTGCTGTTCTCATATGTATTTGATCACCCGTTGGTGAAGTGTGTTTCCTTCCCCCTAAGCTCAGGCTAAATCTCACACTCCAGTTCGCTCCACAATTTCTTGCATATTGCATTGAATCGTTTTCGTTTTTGCGTTTTTTACTGCGTGTTTGCGCTAGTATTACGTTTCAAAATGCCTTAGATTGATGATCGCCCGTTGGTTAGGTATTTCCTCCCTTAGACTCACTCAGGCTAAATCTCACACCCCAGTTCGCACCCACTTCCAGCGAATTTCAATGTATATCTTTTTGTTCTTTGGTTTTTCTATTGCATGTCTGCAATAGTTATACGTTTTTATTTGCTGGAAGGCTCTAAGATACTAATGCAAACCTGGAGTGTGTTTTGTGCCTAAGCCTAGGGAGAAGGAGATCCGGAGTGGGGAAATGAAATTTTTATCAAAGGTAGGGGTCGATGTTGGTGTTTTTCAATTCATTTTATCTTCAGATCGATTCATGAATGAGGTTCGTCGCATTTCCTATCCATGGAGACTATGGTATTAGTGCTACAAAATGAATTTGTTTCAGGGACTCAGCCTCTAATTGCAATGGGAGTTGACATTGAAACACTGTCAAGGCTGGAGGTGGTATGTTTCATTACTTTAGAGCTTGTCATGAGATTTTCGGTTTTTTGGCTATTGTATGTGGTAATTGTCTTTCAGTGCTCCCATTTAGAGAAAGTGTGAAGAGCATTTTCTCGTATTCAATGAATTTTCATCTCTTTTGTTGCTTGTTAACCTCGTGTTTCTGCAATTTTTCCGTCAATTTTTATGAAGCGCAGCTTCTAGGTAGCTGTTCGTTTAGGTATTCCTCACAGTGCCTGAAAATACCGATCCAGGAGCTATGTTTGACTTCATGTATGCATGAATTAGTCATGGATTGGATGGATGAAGGTATTAACCAGCCAGAGAGGTTGTCTTAGCATACCCAATGTGTTTCCTCTTGGGAGTTCATGTTAGTTTAGGCAGGAAGTGAGGTGCATTCTTGTTTTTGAAGATTCTTTTGAATCTGCTCCTTTCGTATTTTCGTCTTTTCCAGTCTCTTTGATAGTCGCAGTTTCGCTATTTTCCGAAATTGTCAGTGTGCTCTCACAGCATCCTTTGTTCGGCGGCAGCACTTCGGTTTGGATCCTGGAGATAAGTTAGTACTCTCTCGAAACTTGAGTTAGACACACTTGTCCTTGATTTCAGTAATGTACCCTCGTGAGGAGTTTGGTGGACGGAAAAGAGTCTGAGTTGGCATCCATCTGACCGCTGGATAGCGATAATATTGGAAGCTGGTTATTGAAAACCATGAGTTGGCGGGAAGCCAAGTTGTGCGGAGGAATGGAAAAGGTTGGTGCAGTATTGTAACTTTTTGTTTAGTTTGTGTATGCTCGTGTAGTTTATGTTTATGTATGTATGTTCGGGAATTTGGAATAGTTTTGGTTCCTAAATCTTCTGATTTTCTGTGTTTCTGTTGCTTTTCGGGGTCTTATCCGGTATTGATAGCCCCTTTTTTGAATGCCAAAGGTGTTATTTTGCCCCAGTTCAGCGTTGTAATAATGTTTTGGTTTGTTTTGGTTTTTTTTGAGTGAAGTGTGCGACTGCACACTTCATTCAAATAATTAGCGCTTTAGTCTAAAAGTGATGTAGTTTAAAGACGCCTAACATAAACTTGACTGGGTTATTTTCTTGCTATTTTCTCTCTAGTACTCACTATCATCCACTCTGGTCTGGGAGAACCTGAAAGATTGGATCGATTGATTGTGCGGCATTGCATTGAGCTTTTTCACTTGCAGCACAGGGGTCAAATGTAAGTATCAAGTTGTGCAATAAGCTCATGCCGTATTTTATTCCCCTTGTTTCAAACATTCTCTTTATTTCTCAGCAAAGCTCATACTTTAATCAATGGAGCTTCATTTGCTTTCCAACATGGTACTAATTGTTTTTTTTTTTGAAATCGTCAATTGTTTAGTTTTTATGGAATTAGAAGGAGTAAATTGAAGCATACATTCGCACTTACGACATTTCCTACGATCTCTTTGCATTACCTCAGTGTTTTTTTTGAAGTAGCCCAGAATTGTTAAGGCAACCGCTTGCGCACCGCTGTCAACTGGATACTCTAGCGGGATATCCTGCGCCGGCTGTACGATGGCTGCGTAATGGCAGTGCGCTTCTTCCATGAACGAATAGGTAACATTTGAGAAGTTTCTGGAGTTTTGATGCTAGAATGAGCATGCAGTGCATCTTGTCTTTTTATACTGACGGGTAATTATTCTCTACGCAAAGCGTGTTGGAGTCAAGCCTGATTAACTGTTCTAGCTGAGACAGGTATGTCACGATTTTGTTATTATTATAGATTGAAGCTTATTTTGACGAATCCTTTTGACTGTATTTTTGGCCATTCAATTGGTCCCTTTTATACTTTTCAAATTAGCCATGGATTAAATGTGTTTTGGAGAACAACAGCGATTACTCTTGCGTGAACCGTTTTTATATCACAGCCACCTGTGATTTGCTTAGATATTGCGATCTGAGATCTATGACGATTCGGGCAAATGCTATATGTGAATCTAGTTTGAATGGATGAGTGCTAACTTTGCTCCTCAGTCATTATGCCCTCACGTTTCGAATTTTCGGTCCATCTATTCATTTGTTCACATGTCTATGGCATTATACATATACCTTGGGGGGGGGGGGGTTGGGAGGATGGGGGGAGTGAAGGAGCAATTGGATTTGATGTTTATCTATGGTTCTGCTTGGTACTACATTACATTTACATACTTCTTTCAGTTTTTTTTTCATATTTTGCAAAGACCACACTGATGAGCCCTTTTTAATACATTTTCATTGGCTGTCTGTGGTTGAGAGGGCGAAACAGCCTTTTCGTTATTCCATTTTATCAGATGAAATCAAGGTATGTCGCGAGTATTTCATTTTGGTAAACAACGCAGGGTTTCATTAAGGTTCGTCGTCGATTGGCTACAGCTTCCTACCGCGTCCAACAGACTACCATGTGTCATCGCTTGGCTGTAAAACATTACGGCCGCCGTCTTGACAGCATCAGGCGGGTAAGCGCCGAAAAATGGGAAGTCTACTCAAGGCAGTCTGAGGAGCTCCTTTATGTGCAGCGACGTACAGGCTGCCAATGCTGTGAATCTGTGGAAGGGAACGTCCACTGCCCTATCTGTGACGTTTGCCCATATGCGTGGTTCTGCTCTTGCATGGATAATCGGACCGGAATCAGCTGTGTTCATCGTCATGCTGTAATGCTTCACAGCAAGCCTTCAAATATAGCAGCCATGTCGCAACCACAAGGTTACGAAGAAACGGCAATAACTGGGGAACAAGGGTCAAGTGTGACACAGATTTCAACAGATGTGAGCGCTGCTCAAGAAAGAAAGGAACAGAGGAGTCTTTTAAGAAACTCCATCAGTGCGGTGAGGAGCATTTTAAACTACTTAATAGCCGAATTATAACTAAACCTCAGTTTTTTAGAAGGTATCTGTACTTCACACCAATGTCAATGTATTGGTGAACACAGATACTGAACAGGCGCGAGAGATGCTCACCGCCATTCACGAGTTGGTGGACGCAGCATCAAAAATTAGGGTGACACCCGCAACAGGGATAGCCACCCGACCGGAGCTTTACAAGGTGGGAGGAAAACCAAAACTATCAAAAGTGGAGCTACACACCGTGAGTATTCTGACAATTTACATTTCCGAGCTTCAATTCAGTGAAAACACTTTCAGCGCAAACAAAGCCGTGTAGCGAAGGACAGTTCACGCGAGGGTGCGGGCAATGGCGATGGTTAGCAAAGTCACAGGAGGAAACATTCCACACGTTCAATTTATCTACAAATTATTTGCTGTACCTACATGTTGAGGAATTAGAATTTGTAAATATATAAATGATGTAAGTACGATCATCCTTGTACATATAATGATAAATAATACAATCATAGTGGGTTCTCAAAGCAACTATGGATGCCGGCATGAAATGAAAAGGACGAAAACCACATTAAGTTTAGCCACGATTCATTTCAGACGAGCATATTCGTGTTGCGAGGAAGCTTACAAGCAAGAAGCAGTTGTAAGGAATGTGAAGGGAACGATTAAAAAGATTACACTCGAACTAGTTGTGACCGCTTTTTTTGAATGAATGCAAAGGGAAAAAAAATATAAAATCAAAAATGAGAAAGCAGTAGTTAAGAAGAAGAACACCCTGAATAATGCAATAGCGCAGTGAATACGCCACGCCAAAACGAATTAAGAACTAGGCGTAGGGCTACGGTACCTCCACATGTACGCAAATGCACGGCAGCCGGTGAATGAGATCTAGTGGGCGCCTGCAACCGTGCTATAGTAAGCCTGACGTGAAATAAAATGTGTCCAGTCGCAGATACTCTGCAGATCACTTCACACATTCTGCGTCGTGGCAGCTCTGAACCGGCCTTTTTCCGGAAACATTCGTGCGGATCTTCTCGGCACTTCAAAGCTTTTCGCTATAATTGCAGTTTTTTGAATGTTAACACGTTGTCTCTATGTTTAGTGACAATGAGGCTTGTTGGTGACTTGCCAAACATTTATGTGGGCGAATTTAATATGATAATGTCAATGCGCAACTTTACTCCGATTCAAGCCATAATGTTCTTCGATTTCGCTAAGCAATTCTCTTAAGTTGTTCATTTGCTCCATAATTTTCCGGAAATGAATGGTTAACTTAATGACGAGCATTTTTCTCTTTTGTCCATTTCCATCGTAAAATGTTGTTCATTGCTTCTCTGGTTTACTTAGTCCGCTCATATTCGTCAATTTTTAGGCGAAACTCTGAGCTACTGCACAGATCGACCGGACGCAAGTTTTCATTGTCTCCGCTAGATGCTCGTGGTCCATTGTCGGTCATGGCGTGCGATTTCTCAATTTTGGACGAAGGATATTGCATTCAGCTAGTGTCATCAAATTCACAAAATTCTGCTGAAGAAGCTATTTAATGTTCGGGTGAATTTTTTTACAGGGTAGCAATTGATATTGTATTTGTGTGTTATGTATTTATGAATGGGTGGAAATGGTTCATCTTCCCCTCTGTTCCTTTCCTTCCTAAGTCTGGGTAAAATCCACATTCTCTAGCTCACTTGTTTCATTTCGGATTGCTGCCCACTTCGTTCCGCGGCCCCATTTAAACGAGAACCGAGTCAATGGAAAGCATCGCCTGCTGATTT
>CAXBUJ010000035.1:0-62018 GCA_963978905.1 Trichostrongylus colubriformis | reverse complement strand
AAATTCACTCTGTGCGGCCCAATACTACCCCCTATCGAGGAATCCTCGACTCCCGGTATACCCTGATTAGATGAATTAAACGCTAAGGGCATCAAAACTTTGTTTGAATTTGCCCTTTGTGTATCTCCGCTAATTCAAAGGTTCATGAGGTTCATTCACCATTTTACGATCGGTGGATCTGATTTGGACATTCATTCAGGTAGGTAATCCATCAGTTTCTGATGCATCAAAGGAGGTACATAGCGCAGCGTGCCAGCCAATCAGTCTGCAGTATTCTGACTGGGGACTGATACTAATACTAACTATAGAATTGTGGTGCTCGAGGAGCTGATCAAAACGAGGGGAAGGAAATAAATAATGATATTCCTGCTGTTTATCGTGTAAGTTTTGAGTGAATTAAATAAATCTGCTGCATAAGTATGACTTTCACCATTCCACAACATCACAACATTCACGCAATCAGGGCTTGTCGCCCTCACGCCTTTGTGTTTAAGCATCCTCGATACTAGGACATAAGAATAAATATAAAGCATTCGATAACTACAAATATGCTAAGCGTTCTGGTGGTTACGGGTCAGGATTGAATTCTCGGACAATGGGGGTGATGCAACGTCACTCGTCATTACACAACCTACGCTGAAAAGCAATCTACGAGCCCGTCAAAACAAACATTAGGCCGCCGTCAGACTTTGCAATTCTGCGATTTTGCGAGGCCGCGCATTCGCCCGCGATATAAGACCCTGGGATTGTGCAATGCCACAAGTTCTCGTTCGGAGCAGCGACACCGCAAAATCGCAAAATAGCAGAGTCTGACGGCGGCGTTAGTGCGTCATCGAACAATTCAATAATTTCTGCCATCACATTCTCATGGACACCACAGTGTTTGGAAGGACTTAGGAGGTCGTGCTGGGTAACATGGTAGGATTGAGCTGACCTTGCCCAGAGTTGGTCCGAATTTCGATGCGAGAGTTTGGAAGGTGATTGTTGCTGCACTAATCCCATGAAATTTTTTAAATAAGTCGAAAGAAAATTAAAAGAGAACTTCTCCATATCAGCGGAGATTCGAGTTTTGTATGAGGGACTATTAGTCCCCAGGCACATTACTGCAGTCTGATTGGCTGGCACGCTGCAGTATGTACCTCCTTTGATGCATCAGAAACTGATGGATACCTACCTGAATGAAGGTTCAAATCAGATCCACCGATCGTCAAATGGTGAATAAACCTAATGACGTTTGAATTAGCGGAGATACACAAAAGGACAATTCAAATAAAGTTTCGATGCCCTTAGCGTTTAATTCAATTAATCAGGGTATATGGGGTCGTATAGGGCCGGACAGAAGGGGGGGTGGGGTCGTAATTCTACCAGAATGTGAATTTTCAATAGGCAGATGAGGAGCGAGTGGTATTTCTTAGCCAATCCGCGAGAAAGATGTGAAATATCGTTTTGCTTTATGTAAGAATACATAGCAATGAAACACATTGCAGCTATGCAATCCGGCAACAGTTACTGGGGGAGGGGGTCGTATTTGGTTCTCGTAGAGGGGCGGGGGGTCGTACTGGAGCGGCTATTTTCCTCGACACCTGGAAGTGCCCTGCCTGTAATGGGCTATGCAGTCGATTTTCACTCTGTATCGGAGAGGCATCCGCTGACGCCTGAAGAATGTGGGGCATCATTAATCTTGGAATCAGACCCTGGGTCATGCAGGCCTGAACTGAGCTTTAATCTGGGAAGGGGTCGTATTTTGCGCTGTGTACTGGGGTTATCCATACACGCAGAACGAGCGCGTCGCTTTCTGCCGAAGACAACACTTATTTAGTTTTAGGAGAATTTTTTCTACCTATACTATTTTTCTGCTTTAGTAGTCAACGACAAAATTCGACGACGACAATAATCTTAATTGTTGAGGAGTAATTTATCGTATACATGTATGTATATCTGTTTATATTCATATTGTATAATCTCTTCAGATTTGGGGGCAGAAAAAATGTTTCGTTTTCGAAGAGAGAAGAGGAAGTTTCATTGTGATTCACATCAGCTTATCGTGGTGTCAACCATTACGGACACCTCTTTCAGGTTGAAGCTCAGGCGATACTCGTGAAGAAGGACCAACTCCTGTCCATCACAAAATTACTTTTTCAAGGCAAAGGCGTAGAGTTTGCTATCGAAATAAGTTTTTCAACTGAAGAGAAAGCCGCCGTTGCCGTACATGGGTACGTACAATGTTGCTGCAGATGATTTATTACCATAAACGAATCATAAACGTTTTTTATTTTCTTCTCCCTCTACTTTCTCCTACAGCGAGAACACACACATGTCTTCCGGCCACCACGATTCTGACAGTAACCCGTGCCGCAATTCTGAAATTATAACTATTGTTATAGCAGTTATTAAAACCAGCATTCTTTTTCAATCTTAAAATGAAGGCAGCTGCATTGTCCTTCAGACGTCAACATGCCGCAGTTTCATTAAGGTCAGGCACTGCGTCAGGAGATTTTCTGCGCAGTACGAAACTTTTTCTTTCTCTGAGGACCCCTTTCACTAATAAGCCGAGAAGTGGCCCCCAGCAAAGGGAAGGAGTGTAGTATGATTTCTATCATGCCATTGAAAAGCAAAAGAAAAACAATGCAAACTCCAAAAACGTCCCTGTTGAGAATTCTACGAAGGAAACTTGATTGCATACAGAGCCCCCTCATCGATGTATATAACCTCAATAATAAATCCTCACTGTTATCAACTTTTACCTCCGAGCTTCTCCATTTTTTTCACTTTTCTTTATCTGTTCTGCCATAATTACTAGCTAACATGACATCGTTAATTTTTGCAAGGCAAAAATGATCTCCTTGTTCGATACTGATCACTTTGCCTTCATCTTAAGGGTGGAGCATAAATGAAGCGTTACCTGCCATTTGCAAGATGTAATGCATGCAGCTCTTGCAGCTTTTGCCAAAATTGGTCCAGCATCCATTCTTGCGCAACTAGTCAAATAAACTTGACTTCTAACGACGTCGAAGGTGAAGGCTACGAAAAGGAGCAGCAGAAGGCGATTCATCTTTTAGAACTCTAAAATATCTCATTTCATTGTAGAATCTGGGCAGAGGGAACTGCTAGAAAGAAACTGAAAGAAGAGGGTAGATTAGCGAACTTGAACCTTGGTCAATGAAGTGATCGAATTTGGAATCCGATCTTTTTATGCACACGACACACTGTCATCTTTCACACCGTCTCCAACTACTGCTACCTCGCCCCATAATAAATTTCCGAATCAAAGCTCATTTTGGAAAATATTTCAGGCGGAATACATAAAGAGCATGTATGTGTGTAAGGCTCAAAGGGAGATGTAAGTGATATCGTTCAGCCAACGAAGCTTTTATGATGCAAATTTCGCCAGGCAGTTTTTCATCGCTTCATGGGATTTCAATTTAGGTATGGCATTATCATTATCAAAATTTGATTAACCGATCGCCTTCCTGAATCTAATAAGAATGTTCCTCAAGCAAATCGTAATCGACCTAACGATTCTGTGATCCTGCATTATCGCAGTATTTCAAGGTAGAGGTTTTTTGGGACTTTCTTGGAAAATGTCCCAGGCAAGTGAGATAAGGGTTGCGTAACACTCAAACAGAAGTGTGAGTGATACGCTACAATACTCCTGCCCAACAGACCTTTTATAGCCAGCGAACCTTTTCATTATCAAACAGTATTTCATCATGTTCATTAAACATGACCCCAGTAGGGCCATATGTCGATTTTTGAACAACTGATCGACAAACAAATGAAACTGATTTGAATGCTGCACAATTGAATCGTGAAGTCTTCGTGTGGGTGTAGCCATCACTGTTCACTTGTGGAGTCGTGATTTTGATAAAAACTGCTTTTTGATCGGATAACGATAACAGTGAGAAGAAGCGGAAAACTCGAATAACCGAAGTGCACTTGAGTCCAGTTTGAATGCTATGTAATTGGATCCCGAGGTGCTCATGTGGGTGTAGTGATCGATCATTGTTCAATTGCCGCTTTGAGATGCCCGCATGGCGATCGTCATGGTGACTACGTCGACTCCCACAGACAAGGACTGAAAATAACGTTTCAACACATAAGTGGTTTCAGCAGAATCGGGGATCCAGTCTGTACGAAAAAATGATACATTTATTCAGATGTTATTCAGACACGCACTGAACAATCGTCAACTCAGGATAGAAGAACTCCAAACTATCGCGAAAGAAACGGAAACAATGGGGACCTGTCGATCGTTAACGAATGAGTCAGAAAATAACACATACCTCCACTACGACCGAAAGATTTCCTGAGACCATGGAGAATTCTGCCTCCATCCAGATTGAGTGAAAGCGAAAAGAACAGCTAGTAGAAGAATGGAATAACATGGATATTGTGCTCAGTAGATTCGGAACCGCTGTTCATAAGAATACCTTACAAGTTTCCGAGCGCAATTATCAAGGAATCATCAACCCCACGTTGCACCAGTCGGTCGACACCAAGAAAAACGATATCGTTCTCATCCAGGATAAGAATTTCGAAAGAGGGCAATAGAAAATTGGTCACATGATATTATCACCAGACGATTCATGCGTTCAGCAGACGCAAGAATATCCTCGAGAATGATTATAGCACGACCAATTAACTTGCTATACAAACTTAACATCGACAACGAAGAATCGAATGATGAAGAGGAAAAAAATCCGTAAAGTACATCATCATTGCCAACGAAAGAAAATCCAGGACGTCCAGTGATGCCTCGATCAGAAAGTTTTGTACAAACATCGGAACCATCGTGTCCTTCTTCATCGTCGTTACGCTTTGTTCCACGCCCTGTAGCACTACAGGATTCCCTTCAAACCCAATACTCCGAAGACAGCCGCACACACGAGATATAATCAAGAAAGCTGTCCTAGCGAAAGACGAATCCGAAGTGTAAAACACCTTTTGCTGGTTTCCGAGTTCATGTCATGAAAGAGAGATCCGCGTACCACAACAACCGTTCTGCATCCCCCTTTCATCCGCCTACTCAAAAACGTCAGCACCCCTCTTGGACAATATTATGCCGCTGTATCACAATATTGAGAAGGAAATCCTAGGAATTACCTATTATTCCCCTCGAATTCGTGACAAACGGTCTCCAGCATGTGTCTTTCCAAACGCCCTCGACCAAATGTGACGGAATCGAAAATGACAACTCCAAACAAGTAGGGATCTACAATTGTTCACACACTGTCATCTCTGAATTACACTTCAGTATGCAAGAGTGCTTGAATACTTCAACTTCTTCTGCTTCGACTCCGAAATTCACAAAATTCTCCGAAATCGCCCTGCACAAGAACGAGTCAGTTCGCTACAAGATTTTCATGACACCGCACCATCATCGTATCATCATTTTATCACCGGATAATTTTCCGCCGGTTGTTTCCTGCATGCAGCAAGAAGACCCCTATGCAGAATAAATGACATAATTTGTATGGGTTCTGTTCATTTTAACACGAGAGTTGGCTACATGAACCCTTACGTTGTGTCAGTAACCCCAGAAAACCCTCCGCTCCGTCCACTGCTCAGAATGGTAGCGCATCTCAAAAAGAACTGATCACCGGCAAATCTTATCTTCACACGCGCATTCGTGTCCTGATGAACTGTGAAGGAGAGCACCTCAAACGTGCAACCGTTACAGCTTGTGGACAAAGTGGGAATCTTTGTCATACATGCTCAGCTTTATTCAGTTTACATTATAGCAGGTAAATCGTCATTTATTTCCTTCCTCTTCCTGTTCCACAGCGAGAACACAGGCATGTTGTAATAATGCCACCTCGTTTTTGACAATAACCGGTTGCCCAGCTCTGAAGCCATTATATGACATTATGCAGTAACGGGCACAAAATCCGTCATCATTTTCTGATAAAACTACGGTAATCCTGTCGTACAACGAGTTTTAGCTGAAATGCCCCTGTTGGATCAGGCCTTATTATCCTATCACAGAATTTTCAAACTGTGGGACGTTCCTTCTCAAAGAGTAGAAGTCTAGATCCCGTACTAGTACATTAGCATAGCTATTTTCACTGATGGAGACTACATAGCAATGTAAACATCGAATCGACCTCTTTCCTCTCCAACAAAGCAGACGCTTTGCTAGAGAATCCTTGGCGCAAGCCTTGATTTTACGCAGAAATTACGTTTAGAATGTATCTCTAGAAGCAGGAGAAAGCGCAGTCTCATCCTTTTACCGCCATGAAAATATGGAGCCTTCAATAGGCACATTTGGACTTTAGAGCACCTACGGCATCAGGGTGCGCCTCAAATAGCAGAGCCTGCTTCCGTGGTGAATCTGTCGATTGAAGCTCCCTGAGTACTGTCCTTCGCTTAATGAAGTAAAGGAGCTCTCGCTGTTCGGACAACGCTGCAATGATCAGAAGTGTCATTTTTCACGCCTCAAACCCGTCTCCGGAGGGATTTCAATGATAATAGCACGTTTTAGTTCTTGGAAACGAAGGACGTTGGGAACCCGGAGAAAACGGAATGGTTGAGAACACCACCAAATATGAATTCCGTCAAGTACCTAAAAGGAACGGACCTTAGCAAGGTTGTGAGCAAGGGTGATCAAAACTTGGATTTTACCGAGTTGAGGTGACACTTTATGTTCACTCGGAAGAAGACCTCAATGCTGCTCGTGCAGAAGGCCGTTACCGAGTTTACTGATAGTGTGAGGTGTGTTACTGAATTTGGGGATGGAGATACCTTGTCAGAATCTATGAAGCTCAACTTATATAGGGTTGAAAGCGGAGGAGAAAAAACTACTTTTTTTGGCTCCCCTTTAAGCGTTTAATGGAGAAGAACCTGAGAATATAAGGACAAATTTGGGATGGATGCGATATGGAACAAGAAGTAAGGAGCACACTTTGACCAGGTAAGGCTCCGCTCACGGCTGGTGTAAAGTGCACGGAATGTTCAATCTTTGGATTGAAAATTGTTGATAGGGTTCTACTACAACGACACAACGGTGGCAAAAAAAGGGTGTCATCGGTGCTATTTTCCGACACACATGGAAGTGACCCGAGCGTAATGGACGGAGCGCAGGTATTCTGGGGTTACTGAAACAACATAAGGGTTCATACAGCCAACTCTCGTGTTAAAATGAACAGAACCAGTACAAATGATGTCATTTATTCTGTATAGGGGTCTTCTTGCAGCATGCAGGAAACTACCGGCGGAAAACTATTCGATGATAGAATGGTGATACGATGATGGTGCGGTGTCATGAAAATGTTGTTGCGAACTGACTCGTTTTTGTGCAGGGCGATTTCGGAGAATTTTGTGAATTTTCGGAGTCGAAGCAGAAGAAGTTGAAGCATTCAAGCACTCTTGCATAGTGAAGTGTAATTCAGAGATGACAGTGTGTGAACAATTGTACATCTCTACTTGTTTGGAATTTTCGACTTTCGATTCCGACACATTTGGCAGAGGGCGTTTGGAAAGACACATGCTGGAGACCGTTTGTCATGAATTTGAGGAGAATAATAGGTAATTCCTGGGATTTCCTACTCAATATTGTGATACAGCGGCATAATGTTGTCCAAGAGGGGTGCTGACGTTTTTGAGTAGGCGGATGAAAGGGGGATGCAGAACGGTAGTTGTGGTACGCGGATCTCTCTTTCATGACATGAACTCGGAAACCAGCAAAAGGTGTTTTACACTTCGGATTCGTCTTTCGCTAGGACAGCTTCCTTGATTCTATCTCGTGTGTGCGGCTGTATTCGGAGTATTGGGTTTGGAAGGGAATCCTGTAGTGCTACAGGGCGTGGAACAAAGCGTAACGACGATGAAGAAGGACATGATGGTTCCGATGTTTGTAGAAAACTGTCTGATATAGCCCTCATTGGACGTCTTGGATTTTCTTTCGTCGGCAATGATGATGTACTTACTCTTTACTACTACTCTTTCACAATTCTTATCCTGGATGAGAACGATATCGTTTTTCTTGGTGTCGAACAACTGGTGCAGCGTGGGTGTGGATGATCCCTTGATAATTGCGCTCGGAGACTTGTAAGGTATTCTGATGAACAGCGTTTCCAGATCTATTCTACTAGCTGTTCTTTTCGCTTTCATCCAATCTGGATCGAGGCAGAATTCTCCATGGTCTCAGGAAATTTTTCGGTCGTAGTGGAGGTATGTGTTATTTTCTGACTCATTCGTTAATGGTCGACAGGTCCCCATTGTTTCGGTTTCTTTCGCTATAGTTTGGAGTTCTTCTATCCTGAGTTGACGATTGTTCAGTGCGTGTCTGAATAACATCTTGAATAAGTGTATCCTTTTTTCGTACAGACTGGAACCACCGATTTTGCTGGAACCACTTATGTGTTGAAAGGTTATTTTTAGTCCTTGTCCGTGGGAGTCGAAGTAGTCACCATGTCGATAGCCATGCGGAAATCTCAAAGCCGCAAGTGAACAATGATCGATCGCTACACCCATATGAGCACCGCGGGATCCAATTGCATAGCATTCAAATTGGATTCAAGTGCACTTCGGTTATTCGAATTTTCCGCTTCTTCTCACTGTTATCGTTATCCGATCAAAAAGTAGTTTTTATCAAAATCACGACTCCACAAGTGAACAGTGATGGCTACTCCCACACGAAGACTTCACGATTCAATTGTGCAGCATTCAAATCAGTTTCATTTGCTTGTCGATCAGTTGTTCAGAAGTCGACATATGGCCTTACTGTGGTGATGTTTCATGAACTCTATGAAATACTGTTTTATGATGAAAAGGTTCGCTGGCTATAAAAGGTCTGTTGGGCAGGTGTATTGTAGCGTATCACTCACACTTCTGTTTGAGTGTTACACAATCCCGATCTCCCTTGCCTGAAATATTTTCCAAGAAAGTCTCAAAAAATACCCTACCTTGTAATACTGCGATTATGCAGGATCACAGAATCGTTAGGTCGATTGCGATTTGTTTGAGGCACATTCACATTAGATTCAGGAACGCGATCGGTCTTTGAAACTTTGGTAATGATAATGCCATGCCTGAATTTAAATCCCATGAAGCGATGAAAACTGTCTTGCGAAATTCGCATCATAAAAGCTTCGTTGGCTGAACAGTATTGCTCACATTTCTCTTTGAGCCTTACACACGTACATGCTCTTTATGTATTCTTCAAGCACGCTAATCTAGCCTCTTCTTTCAATGTCCTGCTGGAAGCAGCGTGTTTAGCAAATGCCCCTCTGTCCACCCAACTACAATTTAACTGAGCTCTTACGTAACCAGCCAATTGTTGAGACTCGTTACTTTAGCCTACCCTTTGGTAATGTCCTACAGTCAGGAAACCTTAAGGTAGTAGCGCCCTCGAGCAGGTTCTCTCTGCCCAGACTTTACAATGAAATGAGATATTTTAGAGTTCTAAAAAATGAATCGCCTTCTGCTGCTACTTTTCGTAGCCTTCACCTTCGACGTCGTTAGAAGTCAAGTTTATCTGACTAGTTGCGCAAGAATGGATGCTGGACCAATTTTGGCAAAAGCTGCAAGAGCTGCATGCATCACATCTTGCAAATGGCAGGTAACCCTTCACCTATGATCCACCCTCAAGATGAAGGCAGAGTGCTCAGTATCGAACAAGGAGATCATTTTTGCCTTGCAAAAATTAACGATGTCATGTCAGCTAGTAATTATGGCACAACAGATAAAGAAAAGTGAGAAAAAATGGAGAAGCTCGGAGTTAAAAGTTGGTAAGAGTGAGGATATATATAATTGAGGTTGAATACATCGATGAAGGGGCTCTGTATGGAATCAGGTTTCCGTCGAGGAATTCTCAATAGGGGACGATTTTGGAGTTTGTACTGTTCTTCTTTTGGTTTTCAGTGGCATGATAAAAATTATACCACACTCCTTCCCTTTGCTGGGCGCCACTTCTCGGCCTATTAGTGAAAGGGGTTTTTGGGAAAAGAAAAAAAGTTACGTGCTGCGCAGAAAAGCTCCTGATGCAGTGCTCGACCTCAATGAAAGTGCGGCATGTTGTCGTCTGAAGGACAATGCAGTTGCCGTCGTTTCAAGATCGAAGAAGAATGCTGGTTTTTAATGAATGCTTTGAACAATAGTTATAATTTCAGAATTGCGGCACGGGTTACTGTCAGAATCGTGGTGGCCGGAAGACATGTGTGTGTTCTCGCTGTAGGAGAAAGTAGAGGGAGAAGAAAATAAAAGAACGCTTATGATTCGTTTATGGTAATAAATCATCTGCAGCAACATTGAACGTGTCCATGTAGGACAAGGAACAAGGAACATCTAGAGAAAGTTATCCGCGTACCCGAGACAACCAGAAATCCTACTACACGGCTGGTGTACTGAAAATACGACTTTGCCTCCAGTGCTGCTCAAAAATCAATGTCAAATGAGAATCGTCCACCTATCGGCTCAAGAAAATGGTCTAGATGTAGGAAAACTTCTGTGACGAGCTTCTGAAAAATCTTCTAGAAACCTCCGTGAATGAGGTGCATATAGGCGGCTTTCTTTACAGTTGAACAACCGATTTTGATAGGAAACTCTACGCCTTTGCCTTAAAAAAAGTAATTTTGTGATGGACAGGAGTTGGTCCATCTTCACGAGTATCGCCTGAGCTTCAACTTGAAAGAGGTGTCCGTAACAGTTGACACAACGATAAGCTGATGTGAATCACAATGAAACTTCCCCTTCTCTCTTCGAAAACGAAACATTTTTTCTGCCCCCAAACCTGAAGAGATTATACAGCATGAATATAAACAGATATACATACATGTATAGGATAAATTACTCCTCAATAATCAAGATTATAGTCGTCGTCGAGTTTTGTCGTTGACTATTAAAGCAAAAAAATACAAAATGTAGAAAAAGTTCTCCTAAAACTAAATAAGTGCTATCTTCGGCAGAAAGAGACGCACTCGTTCTGAGTGTATGGATAATCTCAGTACACAGCAAAAAAATACGGCCTTTCCCCAGATCAGAGCTCAGTTCAGGGCTGCATGATCCGGGGTCTGACTCCAAGATTAATGATGTCTCACATTCTTCAGGCGTCAGCGGATGCTTCTCCGATAACAGTGAAAATCGACTGCATAGCCCATTACAGGCAGGGCACTTCCAGG
Organism: Trichostrongylus colubriformis; assembly: GCA_963978905.1. NCBI lineage: Eukaryota > Metazoa > Nematoda > Chromadorea > Rhabditida > Trichostrongylidae > Trichostrongylus > Trichostrongylus colubriformis. The sequence goes on along the minus strand of CAXBUJ010000035.1, from coordinate 50,901 downwards.
TGTCGAGGAAAATAGCCGCTCCAGTACGACCCCCCGCCCCTCTACGGGAACCAAATACGACCCCCTCCCCCAGTAACTGTTGCCGGATTGCATAGCTGCAATGTGTTTCATAGCTATGTATTCTTACATAAAGCAAAAAGATATTTCACTTCTCTCGCGGATTGACTAAGAAATACCATTTGCACCTCATCTGCCTATTGAAAATTCACTCTGTGCGGCCCAATACTACCCCCTATCGAGGAATCCTCGACTCCCGGTATACCCTGATTAGATGAATTAAACGCTAAGGGCATCAAAACTTTGTTTGAATTTGCCCTTTGTGTATCTCCGCTAATTCAAAGGTTCATGAGGTTCATTCACCATTTTACGATCGGTGGATCTGATTTGGACATTCATTCAGGTAGGTAATCCATCAGTTTCTGATGCATCAAAGGAGGTACATAGCGCAGCGTGCCAGCCAATCAGTCTGCAGTATTCTGACTGGGGACTGATACTAATACTAACTATAGAATTGTGGTGCTCGAGGAGCTGATCAAAACGAGGGGAAGGAAATAAATAATGATATTCCTGCTGTTTATCGTGTAAGTTTTGAGTGAATTAAATAAATCTGCTGCATAAGTATGACTTTCACCATTCCACAACATCACAACATTCACGCAATCAGGGCTTGTCGCCCTCACGCCTTTGTGTTTAAGCATCCTCGATACTAGGACATAAGAATAAATATAAAGCATTCGATAACTACAAATATGCTAAGCGTTCTGGTGGTTACGGGTCAGGATTGAATTCTCGGACAATGGGGGTGATGCAACGTCACTCGTCATTACACAACCTACGCTGAAAAGCAATCTACGAGCCCGTCAAAACAAACATTAGGCCGCCGTCAGACTTTGCAATTCTGCGATTTTGCGAGGCCGCGCATTCGCCCGCGATATAAGACCCTGGGATTGTGCAATGCCACAAGTTCTCGTTCGGAGCAGCGACACCGCAAAATCGCAAAATAGCAGAGTCTGACGGCGGCCTTAGGGCTAAACGTCGTCGAACAATTCAGTAATTTCTGCCATCACATTCTCGTAGACACAACAGTGTTTGGAATGACTTACAAGTTTGTGCTGGATAGCATGGAAGGATTTAGCTGATAATGCCCACAGTTGGTCCGAATTTCGATAGCGAGAGTACGGAGTTGATTGTCACTGCATTAATTCGGCTACCTATAATCCCATAAAATTTTTCGAAAAAGTCGAAAGAAAAACAAAAGAGAACTTGTCTCATATTGACGGAGATTCGAGCAGTATGTACCTCCTTTGATGCATCAGAAACTGATGGATTACCTACCTGAATGAATGTTCAAATCAGATCCACCGATCGTGAAATGCTGAATGAACCTCATGAACCTTTGTATTAGCGGAGATACACGAAAGGACAATTTCAAATAAAGTTTTGATGCCCTTAGCTTTTAATTCATTCAATCAGAGTATACAGGTGTCGAGGATTCCTCGATAGAGGGTCGTATTGGGCCACACAGAAGGGGGGGGGGCGTACTTCCACCAGAAGGTGAATTTTCAATAGGCAGATGAGGAGTGAATGGTATTTCTTAGTCAATCCGCGAGAGAAGTGAAATATCTTTTTGCTTTATGTAAGAATACATAGCAATGAAACACAATGCAGCTAAACAATCCGGCAACAGTTACTGGGGGAGGGGGTCGTATTTGGTTCCCGTAGAGGGCGGGGTCGTACTGGAGCGGCTATTCTCCTCGACACTTGAAAGTGCCCTGTCTTTAATGGGCTATGCAGTCGATTTTCACTCTGTATCGGAGAGGCACCCGCTGACGCCTGAAGAATGTGGGGCATCATTAATCTTGGAGTCAGACCCTGGGTCAGCAGCCCTGGACTGAGCTCTGATCTAAGAAGGGGTTGTATTTTGCGCAGTGTACTCGGGTTCTTCATGCATCCAAAACGGGTGGGTGTTTTCTGCCGATGATAGCACTTATTTAGTTTTAGGAGAATTTTTTCTCTATTTTGTATTTTTTTGCAATCAGAAACTTTTTTTTAGTAATCAACGACAAAACTCGACGACGACAATAACCTTAATTATTGAGGAGTAATTTATTGTATACATGTATGTATATCTGTTTACATTCATATAATCTCTTCAGATTTGAGGGCAGGAAAAATGTTTCGTTTGCGAGGAGAGAAGGGGAAGTTTCATTGTGATTCACATCAGCTTATCGTTGTGTCAACTGTTACGGACACCTCTTTCAAGTTGAAGCTCAGGCGATACTCGTGAATATGGACCAACTCCTGTCCATCACAAAATTACTTTTTTTAAGGCAAAGGCGTAGAGTTTCCTATCAAAATCGGTTTTTCAACTGTAGAGAAAGCCGCCGTTGTGCACCCCATTCACGGAGGTTTCTAGTAGTTTTCAGATGCACGTCACAGAAGTTTTCCTACATCTAGACCATTTTCTTAAACCGATACGTGGGCGATTCTCCTTTGACGATGATTTTTGAGCAGCAGTGGAGGCAACGTCGTATTTTCAGAACACCAGGAATATAATCGGATTTCTGGTGCTTCTCGGGTACGCGGATAATTTTCTCTAGATGTTCCTTGTCCCTTGTTTGTACATGGGCACGTTCAATGTTACTGCAGATGATTTATTGCCATAAACGAATCATAAACATTTTTCATTTTCTTCTCCCTCTACTTTCTCCTACAGCGAGAACACACACATGTTTTCCGGCCACCACGGATCTGACAGTAACCCGTGCCGCAATTCTGAAATTATAACTATTGTTAAAAGCAGTCATTAAAAACCAGTATTCTTCTTCAATCTTAAAACGACGGCAACTGCATTGTCTTTCAGGCGACAACATGCCGCAGTTTCATTGAGGTCGAGCACTGCTTCAGGAGCTTTTCTGCGCAGTACGAAACTTTTTTCTTTTCCCAAAAACCCCTTTCACTAATAGGCCGAGAAGTGGCGCCCAGCAAAGCGAAGGAGTGTGGTATGATTTTTATTATGCCACTGAAAACCAAAAGAAGAACAGTACAAACTCCAAAATCGTCCCCTATTGAGAATTCCTCGACGGAAACCTGATTCCATACAGAGCCCATTCATCGATGTATTCAACCTCAATTATATATATCCTCACTCTTACCAACTTTTAACTCCGAGCTTCTCCATTTTTTCTCACTTTTCTTTATCTGTTGTGCCATAATTACTAGCTGACATGACATCGTTGATTTTTGCAAGGCAAAAATGATCTCCTTGTTCGATACTGATCACTCTGCCTTCATCTTAAGGGTAGAGCATAACTGAAGCATTACCTGCCATTTGCAAGATGTAATGCATGCAGCTCTTGCAGCTTTTGCCAAAATTGGTCCAGCATCCATTCTTGCGCAAGTCGTAAAATAAACACGACTTCTAACGACGTCGAAAGTGAAGGTTACGAAAAGGAACAGCAGAAGACTATTCATTTCTTAGAACTCTAAAATATCTCATTTTATTGTAAAATCTGGGCAGAGGGACACTGGTTGAGAGGCGTTAGCTCCTTGAGGTTTCCTAACCGTAGGACATTACCAGAGGGTAGGCTAAAGTAACGAATTTCAACAATTCACTGGTTACGTAAGAGCTCAATTAATTGTAGTTGGGTGGACAGAGGGGCATTTGCTAAACACGCTGCTTCCAGCAGGATATTAAAAGAAGAGGCTACATCAGCGAGCTTGAACCATGGTCAATTAAGTGATCGATTTTGCAGTGTGATCCTGTTTTACAGCACACGATGATTTCCACACTGTCATCTTTGGCACAGTCTCCAACAGCTACTACCCCATAATAAGGTCTCCGAATCAAAGCTCATTTTGGAAATTTTTTTTGGCGGAATACATGAAGAGCATATGTATGTGTGCAAGGCTCAAAGAGAGATGTAAGTGATACTGTTCAGCGAACGTAACTTTTATGGTGCAAATTTCGCTAGACAGTTTTTCATAGCTTCATGAGATTTCAATTCAGGTATGGCATTATCGTTATCAAAATGTGAACAACCGATCGCCTACCTGAATCTAATGTGAATGCTCCTCAAACAAGTCTTAATCGACCTAACGATTCTGCGATCCTGTGTTATCGTTTCTTTTGTTAGTATAGCAAGGCATAAGTGTTTCTGAGATTTTCATCCCAAAAAAGGTTTAACACGTGACGAACCATCGCGCTGATTACCTCTTCAGGCTGCATTCGTATTCAAGTAAATGGGATTTTTGGCGAAACGGTATCGGCTTGTGCACGATTTGGGTTTTTGCGATGTCACGTGCCATAATGTCATGTTACACGAACTATGAATATCAGTATGATAATGAGCATCTTGATTATCGAAATGAGTTCAGTTGTCCGCCTAATGGAGCGTATTGAGGCCTAATGGAGGCTTTAAAACAGGATTTGCATCCTGGAGTGAGTTAAAATGCGTGCTAGCTGAGAGTACATTATGTACATAGCTGATTTCGGAGTAGGGTCAAGCCTCTGTCGAGGAATCCTCGACAGGGGGAGTCGTACATGGTCCGATGTGAGGGAAGGGGGTCGTAATCGTTGAGGTAGGCACTAATAAACGGAATTTCTGAGGCTGAGGGTTCAAAGTGTAAGGGAGTAGATGTGATGAAACTGACTAACTGGTTCGAGGAGCGATCCACAACGAAACCGGCCAATGCCGCTAAGCCTTTGTCGGTCCGCTGACATCGAAACCACGTACAGAGACATCTTCGAAATTCACCCATTAACCGTGGGAAGCGATATCTATCCACGGGTGCCAGCGTGGATGAATACTCTAGGAATTCTGGGAAGAAAACGAAAAATTAGCTGAAATGGACTTCTTTCATATCCTACAACGATTGTAAGCACGTAGACAGTGCCAGCTAGCCACTAAGCGGACCGGAGAAGCGTTTGTACTTACTGAGAGGTGAACGAAATCCTCATGCATGACGCATTCCACAGCGGAGCCAGCCTGCCAGCTACCCTCTCGTTGGTCTGCTGAGAGCAAAAGATGTGTACTTGAGGAATTACAAATACAAAGGATCATTTTTCCCAATGACTCATGGGAAGATCTCGCAAGTTCGACGAAAAGAAATTTTCCACGAATGGCTTCCCTCGAAATAACTTCCTTTTTTTCGAAGATATTGTATAGTCTAAGTAGTATTTTGAAAGCAGCAACCTTGCAGCAGAACCGCACTCATATGGTTAAGTTTAGAGGGAGATATGACCATTTGAAGTGAAACACGTCAACAATTTTCAAAATTTTCCTCGACTGGTCCTCGACTAGCTTTCTTCAGAGTAACTTCTTTCATTTTGGAGAAGTAGTGCTGTGCAGGTAGACATTTGAAAGCGGCCACCTCGCAGACGCAAGACAACAAGACCACACTATATGGTTAAGTTTGAAGGAAGTTATGACCATCTGAAGTGAAACACTTCGAAATTTTTCAAAATTTTCCTCGACTGTATGCCCATATCGAGGACTGCGCAAGCATTAGAGAAGCCAAGCGGTACATAAGTTGGTTTAGGGAAGTTATCAAGAAAACAGTTTACAGTACTCAAAAAGGTGGAGTCTAAGTAAAGTCCTAAGTATTCAAAAAATGTCCAAATTTAGTGTGGAGTAGATACCGCGCCCAATCTGATCGCCGCGTCGCTACTGCGGTACCGACGCGGCGATCAGATGAGGCGCAGTGGAGCGCATTACATGGCTCTTGATTAGTTTCTAAGATTTCTAATCTTGACTTTTCATCCTTTATCTCTGCCCCATGACTTGCAAGACTATTATGCCTATCCCTTTGTCACCAGAGGACGGGCACATTACCCATGGTCGGCGACGCTTTCGTTTCGGAATATAAGTCTTGAATTTTGTCAGGTTATTATTTCTCAAAGGGTCTTGTTTCGCAAAATGAGTAACGAACTTTGTCAGGTTCTTATTTCTCTTGTTTTGTTAGGAGTGTGGCCTCACTCTTTCTTTTGACATAGGCTCTTAATTACCTTGATGCATTGGCTCGCATTGGCCGGGTAGAGCCCACAGAGATAGCGGAACCTGAAAAGGAGGGGGTATTTTTTTGAAAACTTCCTTCGACGCCTTGCCTGACCCTGTTCGAAGGTGAATTCCGTGTCCTGTATTTGAAATAAAATAAAATATAATAAAGTCAAAAAATAAAAAAAAGTAAAAGTGATTGCCTCAAGATCGCATCCACACACGGATCTCTAACTTCCAGGCCGCACTCGGCACATCGTAGCGCGGAATCCTGTCCTAGTGGGGGTCCTTTGACTGGTTAGGCAGAGATGTTTGGTGAAGTTGGACTCATGGCCGAATGAGGACAGGGAAAAAGAGTGAATTGATCTATGCTCGGCCCGCTATAACCATACTGTGAAGTGTCAAAAGACTTTGTTGTTTTCAAGAAACTGCTAGGACCAACCCTCTACTGACGAAAAAACCAACATTTCTATAAGAATGCATTTGTGCCCATTTTCAAACGGCAAACTGTCATGAGCGCATTATTTTTGCTCCTCTACGTGTTTATCCTAAGCTGGTTGTCGGGTTTTACGATTCATAAAAGTATGAACGAGATTTGCTAATTCACCTGCGCCTATGAGCGAAGATCAGGCCGTATATGTCAGTCTGATGATACTCACGTCAGGTGCTGGGTCGGGGCATGCTGAACGGACAATGACCAGAATTTTTTTCGTCCATTGAACTCTGATCTCCTTTATTATTGCCCAAACTTTATCGCATACTCCTTACTAGGGCGGTAGATTGCTATCTCGGACTCACGAGCGAGGAACACAGCTTCTCATATACAGTAGCTCTCGAAGGTCTTCGGTCCAACCATTAGGAAATCTAGTAGAAAACCATAGTTTTCAATAGCAGAGGCCCACGAGACATCACCGAGTTAATGACTTTGTATAACACTGGGAAGTATGGCGTTACACTCGTTTTATTTGTTCAGCGAATTTTTCTTCATTCTTCCTTCCCAACTTCTTTTGTCGAAGCACCCTGACCTCTCCCAAGCCGGTTTTGAGAAGTCCAATTTTTATGTATAAAATCGACGGACCCAGCTGAACTGTCGGTCATGCCTCATGGGTACACGGCCATTGCTCCTATCAGCTATACCTTACAAGCTATATAATGACAAGAATGAGTCAGTATTTGCACATGTCAAATATTTTCGAGCACGTACTATAGAGCAGAGTGAACAGAACAGCAAATACTTCTTTCAATTTACTACTTTCAAAGGTATTTCTGAGCACAAAGTGACGACCGCCAGGTTGGTCCTTGTGTGATTCCATAAACAACTCATGTAGTTACTGTAATCCGATTAGGTAGTAATTTCGATCCGAAATCGACGAATGCACCTGTGATCACTGATTTTCACAGCCACATGAACACCTCGTAATTTGTTTGTACAGCACCGCGATCGGTTTATTCATATTTTGACAGGAGGTCACACCTGCTGAGAAATTCCACAGAGATGACGAATTGTCCGATAAAATCGGACTATAAAAGGTCTGCCGACCTGAACTGTATCATCCCTGCAGATTCAGTCATGCACAACTGTTTCCTCTCTTTTTCTGGAATCTTTTGCAGAATGTGTCTCTGATTCCTGAATGTCACTGCAGCAGCGCGAAGTTGATACCATCCTGGGCTAGGAGGTAATCATCCTGTCCCTGAGTCAATCAGTGGAGCCCGACTCTACATATGACGAGCTTCAAATGGTATTCGCATGCCTTCACTAGCCGATGTACTACAGACTATGCTTCTGAATCCATTCAAAAAATCAGCGAGCTACCAGAGTGGTACCGTAGTAATCCTAAGAAATGGAGGCATGTTCCAATCGAAGTTGTCCATTCGAACTGATTTCCGGAATGACCACGATCCAAGCTCACTACTTCGGCCCATCTGCCTATTACAATGCCTTATTGACCTTAACATGAGAGTTCTTCCAGCTATTCTTCCACAGCTTTTGTCAGTACCACAAGAGGCCCACCGGGGGTGGTGTAGTGGCACGTGGCCCGCACCCCTTTTCATGGTGCGGTGAATCCAGCATCAACGTCCGCCCAGGGCAACCACGACTTCCATCCTTCCGGGATCTGTGAGCTCTACCAAACTCGTCTGGAGGGATAGAAGCACTGACTTCTGCATCGAGTGACCTCCAAATCACTCTGTGGGTCAAATCGCATTCACTTGGCACCGCGGTTCTGGATGGAACTAGAGTGCGCGGCGCATTCCACAGAACGGACACCGAAAATACATCATTTTATGGACGTCCACAGGGGTGCGAGACACATTATCTACCTGGATCATTCCTCCGAGTCAAAGGAGGTAGTGCAGTGGCGAGGAGTTGGAGCTTACGACAGCGAATATCGCAACCCCCCGTTCAACTTAGCCTCTACGTAGAGTCGACCAAATAGCAGGTCATTTGGTGATCACGTAAGCTACTTCTGAGAGTCAATAGCCTTCACGACATTGTCTGGGCACAGGAACAGTTTGATATCCTCGAGAATTTTGATAAGAATAGAACGCTTAGCGCATACAGCTGGAATTGATCCTTGTCAGCTTTTATAGCCAGAAATGAAATTTTTCAGATTTGTAGGAAATGAATCGCCTTCTGCTGTGCCTTGTTGTAGTGGTCGCCTTTGAGGTTGCAATGAGTCAACTCTACCTATCCACTTGCGCCAGAATGGATGTTCCAATTCTGGATAAAGCTGCAAGAGCTGCATGCATTACATCCTGCAGTGTACAGGTGCACTTCTCATATCCTTCTTTCAAGATGAGTGATCAGAACAAAAAAAGAAAATTGTCTTCTCTTCAGATGATAACTAGTATAAGATCTAGGTATCAGATTATCACTTTACGATCACGTAGTACCCAAGAAAGTCTTCAAATTGACGAACCTTGGGGCTAAAGCGCTAAGACAAATAAGAAAAGTCATTAATCTCCACATCAGGAGGGTTAAGAGGAGTTCTGCGTTGATTTATGCCTGTGTCGCGAAACCAGCTGCTAGACGCCGTGTTTTCTGACTGGAAGGAGATTTGACGTTTGTGTTGTCGTGTGTCCAGAGCAGTACTCATAGGGGGTCGTATGTAATCTACAAACCATCTTGCTTTCGAAAGGCTATCTAACGTTCTGAAATATCAGGTTTTCCCAAAAGTCTTGTAGGATTTTTTCAAAAAAAACAATAACTCTTGTTTACTTTGGGGCAGGTCCAGGCAGTTCAGGAATATGGTAGAAGGTTCTTTAAGCTTTCTGACAAAATATGTATTGACCCACCAGCTTCCGTGGAGAGAGCTACAATGCCCGTAGTCGACACCCACCCAACACACTGTGTCATCTACTATGAGTAGTCTTGCGACACCAAAGCGACGGAAGCTTGCCACTCCATCAACGCTGCATTGGGCAAGGGATGTGTGAGCTACGAGACGGTGCGGCGCTGGTTCATCAGCTTCAGCAACGGCGAGATTGACATGGAAGGCGAACCACGCTTAGGACTGTGTACCTGTGGGACGTGGAGGAATGCTTTCATAAGAGGTAATGGTACAACGCGAGACAGTCACCGCTGCCGTATGCGCCCACCAGCACCAGCAGCTCGCCGTCGCTGTTCGAGAAAAGTACAGGGAAAGGTCCGCGGCTACCCTCCTTCATGACGACGCCCGCTCCCATTTCGCGAAAAGTACCCAGGCCAAGCTACATGAGCTCGGCTGGGATGTCCTGCCCCACTCGCCATATTCTCCAGACATTGCCCCTTCTGACTAGCACCTTACCAATCCTCTTGGATTCTTCTTGGCCAAGAGAAAATTCGTATATTGTGACTCGCTTGCGAGGGCGATCGCTGACTTCTTCGACTCACAGAACCCAGAGTTCTGGGAGGACAGAATCAACGGTCTACCTATTAGTTGGCAGAGTGTTGTCGATAACAATGGTGAATACGCTGCTGCCTGATTGTTGTTTGTTGAAAGAGAAAATAATAAAAAGTGATGATAAAAAAATATTACTGATGATAAAAAATATTACAAGTTTTTTGAGGCAACCTAATATTTCCTGCACGATAGTTGACCCTGTTTTACATAATGAAATTTTAGTGAGACTGAAAAGATGGTATATCTACGGGGGACGAGCGTAGACTGAAATTTTCGAAAATACGATCTCCTCCCAGTCGATGCTTCCTGAGCTTTCTACCGGCATGGTCAAGGTCTCTCCGAAAACCGTTAATTGATATCATAGCATTGCCACCGAGTGCAAATCATGCTTATCGATTGACGACTTTTTCTGAATACCACCTCATCGGTCCAAAAACCTTTGAGGAACTTTCTCAGAAATGCGACCTCCTCCTTGAGAGTTCCTCGATCCATGCTGCCTAATCCTGGCACGCGCCGCATGTTTTTCATATTATGATGATAATTTTTACCAAATTACGATGGTATGATAGATGATGTTCGAGGACTATAACTATTGCAATACTTGCAATTATAGAATTGTGGTACCGGTTATTGTGAAAATCGTGGAGGCCGAAAGACATGTGTGTGTTCTCGCTGTGCTAGCGGTGGCAACGTTCCTCTCGAGGACTTGATCAAAAAGAGAGGAAGGAAATAAATAATGACATGCCTGCTGTTAATCGTGTACATTTTGAGTGAATCAAATAAATCTGCTGCATAAGTATGACTCTTACCATTCCACAACATTGCAACGTCCACGCAATCACGGCTTGCCGCCCTCACGTCTTTGTGGGCAAGCATCCTCGATACTAGGACATAAGAATAAATATAAAGCATTCGATAACTACAAATATGCTAAGCAATGTGGTGGGTTGACGGGCTCGTTGATTGCTTTTGCAGCGTAGGTTGTGTAATGACGAGTGACTTTGCTTCACCCGCATGGTCCAGGAATTGAATCCCGGTCCGTAATTGTTAAGAAAAAAAACCTCAAAAAACCCGAATAGTGCACACACCGATACCTTTCCGCCGAAAATCCCATTCTCTTGAATACGAATGCGGCCTGAAGAGGCTATCAGCGCGATAGTTTGTCACGTGTTAAACCTTTTTTGGGGTGAAAATCGCAGAAACACTTATGCCTTGCTATACTAACAAAAGAAACGATAACACAGGATCGCAGAATCGTTAGGTCGATTAGGACTTGTTTGAGGAACATTCACATTAGATTCAGGTAGGCGATCGGTTGTTCACATTTTGATAACGATAATGCGATACCTGAATTGAAATCTCATGAAGCGATGAAAAACCGCCTGGCGAAATTTGCACCATAAAAGTTACGTTGGCTGAACGGTATCACTTACATCCTTCTTTAAGCCTTGCACACACACATATGCTCTTCATGTATTCCGCCTAAAATATTTTCCAAAATGAGCTTTGATTCGGAAATCTTCCAAAGATGACAGTGTGGAAATCATCGTGCGCAGTAAAACGTGATCGGATTTCAAAACTGATTACTTGATTGACCATGGTTGAAGTTCGCTAATCCAGCCTCATCCTGACAATGCTGCTAGTCCACCCTCTGGTAATGTCCTACGGACAGGGAACTTTAACGAAGTAGCTTTTTCAACCAGTGCCTTTGTGCCCAGATTTTACAATCAAATGACATGTTTTGAAATCCTAGAAAATATATCGCTCCTGCTGTGCCTTTTCGTAGCCTTCACTTTCGGCGTCGTCAGAAGTCGAGTTTACCTATCTATTTGCGCGAACATGGATGTTCCCATTTTGTGCAAAGCAACAAGAGCTGACTGTAATACATCCTGCAATATACACGTAACCAAGAAGAACATTTCTGCTTTGCAAAATTAGCGATGTCATGTTAACCAGTAATTATAGCACAACAGATAAAGAAAACTGAGCAAAAGAGAAGAAACTCGGAGTTACAAGTGGGTAAGAGTGAGGGTTTACTATTGAAATTCTATACTCCGATGGAGGAAGTCTGTAAGGAATAGAGTTTCCATCGAGGAATTTCCGGCGGGAGAGGTATTTGGAGCGTGTTTTGACTTTCTTTTGATTTTCAGTGACGTAATAAAAATTATACAACACTCCTTCCCTTTGCTGGGGGCCACTCCTCGGCTTATTAGTGAAGGGGTCCTTGGAAAACGAAAAAGTTCTTTACTGCGTAGAAAATTCCCTGACGCAGTGCTTGACCCCTGATAATACTGCGGCATATTGTTATCTGAAGGGCAATGAAAGTTGTTTATTACTTCCTTTGTTGACCCTCATATTCAGTGCAGTGGATAAACATAAAAGACGTTTCCGGGAAGACCATCAAAGATGTCAGTAAATGAATTGGGACTTCGACATCCAATAGGACAAGAATGCGCTAAATCAAAATTTGTTTCATAGTAAGACATTCCTCATTTTTCTATTTTTCTGCAGAGTAGCAGAAAACTGATAGTTTTTGCACGGCTGCTTGTTTGGTTGACTTATAAGCCTGAAGACAATACGCCAAAATTCTTGAAAGCTTGAGTGATTTTAACCAAATTGCAATAGTGTGGTTCCTTCCATTTCCATCGTGCGTTCTATTCAGCTGAGACACTTTACTTCGCTGTGGGATACTTGCCTTCAGAACATAGTGAAATTCGGAAAGTCGGCAGGAATTATTGTCAAGAATTATCCAAAAGCGTATGAATTTTGACAGCTACTGTATGCCCTTGCCCGCCGACTGTTGGAACGGTCCGTCTTTGGATAGATCACGACCAACACACTCATAGGTACGTACTCCGATCAGACAGGTGTTTTGAACAAAATTCTGGAAACCACGGGTAAACAGTGGTTGCTTCATCCACATGAACACGTGCGATTTGGTTGTGTTGCTTTCAAATTCGATTTACTTGCTGTGTCGACGATCTACGAAAATTTTAACGTAAACTACATATGGAGTGGGTTTTACGAAGATAATGAAATACTGTCTGTCTCAAAAGACCATCTTCATCTTTTTTCCTAACTTGCTTAGTAACGCTATATTTGAAATGTTACCGCAACTTACGCGTCACTTCGGGACTGAAAAACTAAAACAGAAATAAAAAACACATAATATTGTCAACATTTCTTTTTCCGGCGGGATTGTCTTGGAAGACCATCTTTTCTTGATCAATAGAATGCTTTGAATTCTGTAAGGGGAATTTCCTATCTTCTCAAGATTAGTCATCATACACTCATTCTCATTAACAGAAGAGAAGATATGTTTTCCTTTCTAAGACAAAAAAGTTTTCTTCCCTGCCTTTATTAAAAACTTGACGGTACAAAAGGACGGCAAAAAATAGTTTTGGTGTGCTTGAATAAATGTTCAACGGTCTCTTCTCCACCGTTTCCACGACACTGTCTGATACAATGCACACTTTAAAAGGTTCACTGCTTCATCTGCATCACTCACATCTCTCTTTGAGTCTACAAATGCACCATATCTCTTTGTCTAAGGTATTTTTCAAAGTAAGATTCTGATCCCTGATACTGATTGAAGACGGTGTCTCAGGGAAAATTAACCCATTGACAACCGTGTGACACGACTTCGTGCCACGCCATGTTGGCCCGCCACGTTGTAACTAATATTCTAAGCTTCATTTCAAACTCCTGTTTGATTTTTTCTTGATTATGTATACCTCAAATATAAAGGTTTTCTACCCAGAGCATGTTTCAAGAAAATAACTTTTGCTTGTTGAATTATTGAGCCTCCAAATAAAGGGGTTAATAGCGATCACTTACCACATTTTTCTGGTTATTTTAACAATCAAAACAAAAATAGTGCCTGCATCTGCTGCAACGGGTAACGGACCCTTCTGGCATGAAATTTGGCGTATATGCGACTTCAAACTTTGCACATTTCTTTATAACAGCTAATGCATCGCCTGCGATCATTCGGCTTACCCTCGCATAACTCTTCGAGTCTGTGAGTGGGAGCATTTATAAAGCTTTCATCGCAATGCAGTAATGATTCTACAGTTCGCGTTTGTAACCATTCAGTTTTATTTTAGTCAAATTAGTTTTACAGTAGAGAATCCGAGGTTGATCACCGCAGTCTGCTAAGAGATGAAAGAAAAGCCTGGTTGTACCACTTAGTAGCCTTTCTCACAAACTGCATGTAAGACGCCATTTGGTCGCTCAAATCCACTTACTGGTAGCAGTTTATCGATGTTTTGATTGAGCTCACTTTGATCATTGGTATTCATTTTTATTCGAAAGGGGGGGGGGGAAGCTTTATACAAATGTGGTCTATATATTATCATAAATAGGTGGTAACCTAATCACAGTGCAAAAAGGTGAAATTGATAGCTTCTCAAAAAAGGTGTCGGTGTGGGATTGCGTGACACGACTTCGTGTCACACGCGAAGCGTGGGTGATCCCGCGCGGTCCCACGCGCCAGGAGTAAATGCCGCGGTTGTCAATGGGTCAATATCACTTTTGTCGGCTGAAGCAAATAATGTTGAGGCGTTGTCCTAAACCTTACATTAACGTCCAAATGTGAGGTTTCTAGCGCTCCAAAAAATGAATCGCCTCGTGCTGTGTCTTTTGGTAGCCATCGCCTTCGCAGACGTTGCGATGGGTTGGTCCTGTGACCAAATGAATCGCCACCCAGTTCGCGCAAGGGTCCTTTGCATTGGATCTTGCAATCTCCAGGTGCGTCTTTTTCTTTTTCTCTACTGCAAGACAATTCATGATCTTTGCGAACGAAACAAGCGAAGGATTAAAATGATGTTCTGCTTCCACAATGCTTACTATATCCACATATTAGAGTACCAGTTTGGCTAGCGCACACTACTGTGCGCGTACCATTATGGGCGTCAGTGTGCCGATCAGGAGTGCTTTTTTCTAGAAATTTACTCGGTATCCATTACGGAATCATGCTCCGCCCACTGTGGGCGGAGCTCAACTTGGATTATCTGTGCTCTCTACTTCTTGTGCCATTCTTTAACCATCGCAGATTTTTTACCATTCCCGCACCTTGTTTTTCACGTGACCACAAGACCCACCCACCATCACAAATGCTCCGCCCTTGTGCCCAGGCCTCATTCATGACTTTCAGAAACTTACCCTGAACTTGATTCACCTTTCCCCATACTGAAACCCAGTTAGCCATTCCCGGCCTGAAAACGGAACATTCCAGTGCACTCTTCGCCCATAGTGGGGGCCTTGGCTTGGCCTATGTGTGCTCTTTACTTCTTGTCCCATGTACCATCCCAGACTTGTCCCCATTTCGGGGCAAGTTGTTTTTCATGCTATGCCCGATTTCGTGATGGACGTACAGACGTAGGGACGGACGGGCAGACAGACGATGCGTTATATATAGTAGTAGGGATTATAGTTTCATATTACCTAGTAAAACCAGCAAACTTTAATCCAAACGAACAAATCAAGAGGTACAAGGCTAGCGTCAAGGAATCTCTGGCAAAGTGACGTTTCATTGCTGGGGAGGGGGATAGATTCAACGTTTGTACAGGGTGTGGCAAAAGTGTTGACGGCTCGGCAAAGTCTTACAATCAATTTCAAATAGGAGGGTGGCATTGACACGAGTTTTCTTCAATTTATAGCTGGTCATCGAACATTTCATTATGTAGCCCTTGATTTGATGAGATCTCCTCGGCCAATGAATATGTACTTGCGAGGAGTGCGAGGAAGAGCATATGTCGCCGGACTCAGAAGAGAGTTGAGCAAATCGTCCAAAACTTTCGCCTAAACAGACTACAGAAAACAGAGAAAGTTGGGGAGGGGAGTGCAGGCTTCGCCACCCAAGATGCTGCAAAGGAATTCTGAATTGCTTAAGATTCATGCCTCTGGTAGTCATCGCGGCGAGGTGTAGGTGACTGAAGTCCTAGAGGCTGCTCTGGAATCACTGCTGACGCAACGACTCCTTGTGGCTTTTGACTGCTTCCCGGTTGAAAGTGATCTGGATTGGGTCTTAGCTGAGCCGCTGTCTAGGTATGTACGTGTCTCTTGATGATACTGTTGGTTGATTTGTGCTAGCCGGTTTCGAACCGAATATCGCCGAATTTGTGGGATTTCGGTATTACGCCGCAGCGTCTTGCAAAAGCGCCTTTCCGATTTCCTGGGTGTCAGGATTTTCGATTGTCCCATTTTGAGAATCCTGGAGCGCATGGTCTGCGCTACACTTCGCAATTCACTCACCCACTTTTAAGGCCACTCTTTTGAGAGTATGAGCCGATTTGTGCGGGGATCACCTGCTACCCACACCGATTGCTTTTCCTCACACACCGATTGCTTTTCCTCACTCTCTTCGTCACACTATGCCGTTGTCAATGGGTTTCTATTGAATATTGTGTCAGTTTATGACGTGGTAGTGGGAGCTAGTTGTTGATTACATATACCAGTGTAACTCATGCTGGTACCTCATTTCTTCCTATAATAGTATGATGAAGCTTTGTCAGACGGTTAATACTATTGCCGCACCCTGTATTTTCGTGCAGTCTCCATACCTGCAAAAACAGCTCCGTTGATGCACTACTATGGGGTCGGAATGCAAACCCCTACCTCTTTAGAAAAAGTGTCGCACAATTTGGGAAATTTTGTAAAACGACAATTACCTTTTTTCAACAGGTCGTAAAGTCATACTTAGAGTACGATAAGCGTACCGTAGCAATATCATATAATGATGACGGATTTGGCTCACGAACAACATAGATTTGACTCACAAACCATGTATTGTATAATGTAATATGCTAGTTTCAGAGCTGTGCTACCGGGTATTGTCAAATACGACGTGGTCGAAAGACATGCGTGTGTTCTCGCTGTAGCAGAGGATAAGTAAGAAAATAAATGATGATCCACTTGCTATAACATAAATCAAGTAAAGCTGAGCATGAAGCTTCCATCACTGCACAAGCTACAACGGTTCCATTGTTTGAGCTTCTCTCCTTCACAATTCTTTAGGACTCAAATGCGGGGATAAGAATATTTGCTTGACGGCTATCAGTTCTTTTCGAGATGCGCCATCACTCCGCCTTCATTCAGGATCGTAGTGGGATTTCAATACGGATTGAATATTACAGTGACTCACCGGGTTCCTGCACAATCAGGAACACCGCTTTTCACCACGGCATTTCTGTCAACGTATCAGTTGATCGAGATAAAGCATTATCTTGCGTCATCGGTCAATGATGCAACTGGTGAATGGTCCCATAATGTTTTGAAAACACAATGCTTTAAGTTGTCTGATTTTGACCGTATTCCTTCCATGTATATGGGAGCGGGAGCCGGCGCTGAATTTCATCACTCAAGACCTGCTTGTATCCCATTACTTTTCGACAATGAAATTTTATTGGAGCTTAAGGCAACTTCAGAGCAGAATTTCTTCTTCATAGTCAGATTGCTGCAAATTCAGTTGGCTACAGTTTATAAACGCGTCTGCGGATGTATCGCAATGAAATAAAAATTATCTCTACTGTGGTTTTCCACAAAGTTAGGCATTACATGAGAAACAACGTGTGAAGTGAGACAAGTTTGGGATGAGTGAGGCTTGGGACAAGAAGTAAGGAGCACACTTTGATCAGGTTAAGCTCCGCCTACGGTGGGCGGAGAATGCACTGAAATGTTCAATCTTCAGGATGAAAATTGTTGTTCGGATTCCACAACGGCCCAACAGTGGGGAAGAGAGGTTATCGTCGGCGGTGGTTCCTGAAAGGCATGAAAGAGGTCCGAACGCAATGGGCGGAGCGCAGAGAGCGGAAAAAAGAGGGTTATACAAGGAGAAGTAACGATTATGGGACCACATTAACTGGCGAACAGAAAGCAGAGGGCAAATTCAAACGAGGACTGTCAATCGAAATTCCTGAGCTTTTGTGCTGAAGGTCACAAATGGTAATGGATCATTTCTTTCGGTGGGTAATGGACACAAAGGCAAAAATGCTGTGGTACAACGTGCTTAAGATGATAAGAAGTGATGTTTTGTTTTATAAGTAATGGTTATTGAGTAATACTCACAGCAAAGAACAATTTGGAATACCCCCTGACGTTCATCGTGTGATGCGCGCACCAGTGTGCACAACTTAAAAGTCTATATAAATAAGTAAATAAGTAAACCAAATGTTCAGCTCACACCCTAAACATGATGAACGACATTTACATAGCATACAATACACTCAAGACGCGAATCAACCCAATGGACCAGTCCTTTCTTCTTTTTGACAGGCCTATACTCTGCAGTGGTTTCGCTGTATTTCATCTTCGCTGCTCATTTGTATTGTTAGCTTTGTTGTTCGTTGCCCGCTCTTAATTATTCTTCCTTGTGTACAAGAAGCTTTATCTGATGACCTTATTGAGGGCCATAATGGCCCATTACACGTAAAAAAGTAAGTACACAAATGAAACACTACTGTTTTACTAACCGACGGCCATGAAAATTTTTTAAAGAATGCAATCCATTTCAAAAATGGTCTTGCGATAAGAATCCACCTCAAAACCGCATTCAATAAGGCGAAAGATAAATCAACCACCTTCATAGCATGCTATTGTTAACAAGCATGACACATATTCCCAAAAGAAGCTATCAAAAGCAGTGAGTGCAATGACGTGGAAGTTCAAGAAAGGGTTCGCCATGAACAAACAGTAAGCAGTACAGTAAGCAAACGGTATGGAAATTTTTCAGTGCTGGAGGCAACAGAACGAGGCCTGCTACTATTGTTCCGCCGAAAATCCCATTTAGTTGGGTATGAACGCAGCCTGATGAGACAATCAGCATGATAATTTGCCATTTGTTAAATAAAATCTCAAGAACACTTTTGCCTTGTAATACTAATAAAAAACGATAACATGGGATTGCAGAATCGTAAGTTCGATAACGATTTGTTTGAGGAACACTCACATTAGATTCAAGTACGCGATTAGTTGTTCGAATTTCGTTAACGATAATGCCATACCTGAATTGAAATCTCATGAAGCTATGAAAAACTGTCTGGCGAAATTTGCACCATAAAAGGTCCGTTGGTTGGACAGTATCATTCACATCTCTCCTTGAGCCTTGCACAGATATGTTCTCCGTGTCTCCGCCTGGAATATTTTCCAAAATGAGCTTTAATTCGAAAATCTCATTATGGGACGGGATAGTAGCTGCTGGAGACTGCGTCAAAAATGATAGTGTGGAAATCATCGTGTGCAGTAAAACGGGATCGGATTTCAAAACTGATCATTCAATTGATCATGGTTAATTTTCGCCAATCTAGTCTTCTTCTGGTAAAATCTTGCTGAAAGTGGCTCTTTTAGCAAATGCCCATCTGTCCAATTGACTACGAATTGACTTAGCTCTAGACTAATCGGCCTGTTGTCAAAATTTGTTACTTTAGTTAGTCATCTGGTAATGTCCTACGCTTAGGAAACCTTAGTGAAATTACTCTTTCGACCAGTGCCCCTTTGCCCAGATTTTACAGTCGACTTGGATATTTCAGAATTCTCACAGATGAATCGTCCTCTGTTGTGCCTCTTCGTGGCATTCACTTTCGACGTCGTTAGAAGTCGAGTTTTTGAAACCACTTGCGCCACAGCGTATAATCCAATTTCTGCTAAAGCTGCAGAAATTTCATGCTGTCTAAAGAAGGTAACTCTTCATTCATGCTCTACCTTCATGATGCAGGCACATCGAACAAGAATGCCTTGCAAAAATTAACGATGTGTTAGCTAGTAATTATAGCACAACTGATAAAAAAAACTAAGCAAAAGTGAAGAAACTCGGGGTTGCAGGTGGGTAAGAGTGAGGATTTACTATCGAAGTTATATACTTCGATGAAGGGGATCTATATGAAATCAAATTTCCGCCGAGGAATTTTAGGCAGGGGACGTATTTGGGGTTTGCATTGTATTTCTTTTGGTTTAGTGACACAATATAAATTATAGAAGACTCCTTCTCTTCGCTGGGAGCCAATTCTCGGCCTGTCAGTGAAAGGGGTCCTTAATAAGAAGGTCTTCCAACTGATCTTAATTTTTTGGGGTAAACATTTGAACATTAAGATTACGTGCAGTAATCACGTTTAGAATTCCCTCCACTGCCAGTTTTCAGTAAGTTTGACAGTTAAATTTTCTAACATTTCAGCGCTCATAGTGCACGAACGAGGCGTTTTTGCGCGGAACGAATTTGATATTCGTGTTTAGGAGGTAGAACTATCCCCAGGAGTGACTATCCGGCCCAAACGAAGTTTTGACCCAAGTTCGAAAATTTGAGCTGGACATTGAGTATATCTTGGACTGCACGTTCAACGAAAGACACGACGGTATCATCTGTCGAGGAATCCTGACTACTCTCTTGCTTGATGCTTGGTAGGTGAAGTTATAGCGATGGGCATCCATGCTGTGCATATTCCATGAATTTCCATCGATTTTGTTAGTCATTCACTCCTTCAAGTAAAAGGGGCACCGTGTAGCCATGAGAAAACACCTTTCTCGAAGTTAGGGTCAAAATTTGGAATTGGCTAGAAGTTTGTCTCCGAGGGTAGTTCGAACCCCTGAACGCGGATATGGCACTCATTTTAAGCGAAACAGCAAATTTCGAGAGCTACGGGCTCGTACGGGTCCAAAAAAGTAGATCACCAAAATCACTGAAAATTCGTAAATAGAGTCAAGCTGGCACGCTGTCAACTGAAACATAGTCATTTGGCACAAACAGCCATATTTGAAGATGAAAAAATGAAAGCAAAAGAAAATGCGAAGGTTCGGCAATGTCAAAACCCGAACCGTCAACCCATCCGCAATTGACCAATTGCAAGTCCACCGCGGTATCCAGTAATCCATCCTACTGCTGCAGCAACCTCACATTGAGGAACGGTCATGAATTTGCTACGCACTTTTATCATGGCGGAGATGAGTTTTTATTTCTTTCCATTTTGGATGGATGTTTGGTCCGTCTTGGATGTGAAATAGAGACCACTTTTGGATCTGCACATGATCGAAGCTAAAAGGAGTATGCATTACAATAAGTGGGTTAAAATCGCCTTTTGAAAAAAATTATTCTTCTCTCCTTTTTTGGCATTGGTAGGTCCGCTCAGCAAAAATGGAAGTCAGTTATATGTTTCATGTAGGTACCCCCATGTGATGGAAAACACCGTTTTCCGATAGCGCGTCATTACCTTAAAGACCTCCCTTGCTATAAAAAGAAAAAGTTTCGTACTGCGCAGAAAATCTCCTCACGTAGTGCTACCTTTATAAAGCTGCGGCATGTTGACGTCTAAAGGACAATGCAGTTGCCGTAGTTTTCAGAACAAAGAAGTGAATGCTAGTTTTCAAGGGCTGCAGCTGCTATTACCATACTGTATAATTTCAGAATTGTGGCTTCAGTCGCTGTCTAAAGCGTGGTGGCCAAATGACATGTGTGTGTGCTCGGTGTGCTAAGGGTCCCAATGCTCAAACCCTTATTAAAATAGCGAGAGGAAAATGAAAAAGACGTTCACTGTTTGTTTATCATAATAAATCATTTGCAGCCACACTGAATGTGCCCATGCACGGACAAGGTACAAGGACATAATAAATTACTCCTCAACAATTAAGGTTATTGTCATCGTCGAGCCTTGTCGTGTAAAGCAGTGTAAAGCTAAAAAATACGAAATGTAGAAAAAGTTCTCTCAAAAGTAAATAAGTGCTACCTTCGGCAGAAAACGGCGCACCCGTTCTGAATGTATGGATATAATAAGTGCTACTTTAGGCAGAAAACGGCGCACCCGTTCTGAATGTATGGATAATTTCAGTACACAGCGAAAAATGTGACCCCTCCCTAGATCAGAGCTCAGTTCAGGTTGCGTGATACAGGATCTGATTCGAAGATTACTGATGCCCCTTATTCCTCAGACATCAGCGGTCTTCTCCTATAGGGTGAGAATCGACGGCATAGCCCGTTACAAGCACTGCACTCCCATGTGTTTAGGGAAATAGCTGCTCCAGTACGACCGCCCCCCGCCTCTCTGCGTGGACCAAATACGACCCCATCCCCCAGTAACTGTTGCGGATTGTATAGCTGCAGTGCGTTTCATTTCTATGTGTTCTTACATAAAGCAAAAAGATATTTCACATTTCCTTTCGCGGATTGGCCAAGAAATGCCATTCGCTCCACATCTGCTTATTGAAAATTCACATTTTGGTAGAAGTACGCGCCCCACCCCCCCCCCACCCCCTTCTGTGCGGCCCAACACGACCCCCTATCGAGGAATCCTCGACTCCCGGTATATCCTGATTGAATGAATTGAACGCTAAAGGCATCAAAACTTTGTTTGAATTTGTCCTTTTGTGTATCTCCGCTAATTCAAAGGTTCATGAGGTTCATTCACCATTTTACGTTCGGTGGATCTGATTTGAACATTCAGTTAGGTATTTAATCCATCAGTATCTAATGCATCTAGGGACGTTCATACTGCAGAGTGCCAGCTGTAGAGTAATACTCCCTTATATGAGAGCCGGTGAACATGGGGAAAAATTTTTTTCAACTTTTTCAAAAAAATTTTATGAGATAGTAGAGAACTAAATTCGTGCAGTGGCAATCGAACTCGCATACTCCCGGAATCAAAATATGGACCAACTCTGGACAAGGTCAGCTCAATCCTTCCATGTTACCCAGCACAACCTATCAAGTCTTTACGGACACTGTGGTGTCCATGAGAATGTGATGGCAAAAATTATTGTATTGTTCGACGACGTTTAGCACTAACGCCGCCGTCAGACTCCGCTATTTTGCGATTTTGCGGTGTCGCTGCTCCGAACGAGAACTTGTGGCATTGCACAATCCCAAGATCCTATATGGCGGGCGAATACGCGGCCTCGCAAAATCGCAGTATCGCAAAGTCTGAGTCTAATGTTTATTTTGACGGGCTCGTAGATTGCTTTTGCAGCGTAGGTTGTGTAATCGAGTGACGTTGCTTCTTCGCATAGTCCGGGAATTAAATCCCAGCCCGTAATTCTTAAAGGCACATTCCAGGTTTACCTTGAGTGGGTTAAAGCGGTAAACAATGAAACCAGAGATGCTGAGGAATACGTCGACAAAGAAAAATCAGAAAAAAGTCCTCGAAAAGGGCAAAAATGAGGCCTCCTGTCATCTGGACTTGGACGAGATTGCCGCATGAAAACGAGGCTTTGAATCAGCTCCCGCTGTTGGTATCAGAAGGAACTCTAGGATATCACCATTTTTCCTCATGTCATCGTCTCCTTTATCATTGGCATCTCTTCCTTATCTTATGTTACCACACAAATCGTAGGCCTCATTTTCCACGTTGTTGCCATCACTGCCACCGTCATTGCCGACAATCACGTGCTGGGATGGGCGGGCCCGAGCTCAGGGTGCGGCCGAGCTGGCTTCAAGACTTCAAGAGCTCCGCGCGCTACGATGACTTATCATCGCGCTTCGATATGTGCACAGCCTCCATACCCGCTTGGGGAACTATTGGGTCATGTGAAAGGGCTGCAATGTTTCCCTAATCCTGGAATGTGCCTTTAAGCTCACCACAATGCTTAGCATATTTGTAGTTATCGAATGCTTTATATTTATTCTTATGTCCTAATATCGAGGATGCCTGCCTACAAAGACGTGAGGGCGGCAGGCCCTGATTGCGTGAACGTTGTAATGTTGTGGAATGGTGAGAGTCATACTTATGCAGCAGATTTATTTAATTCACTCGAAATGTACACGATAAACAACAGGCAAATCGATATTTATTTCCTTCCTCTCTTTTTGATCAAGACCTCGAGAGGAACGTTGCCACCGTTAGCACAGCGATAACACACACATGTCTTTCGGCCTCCACGATTTTTACATAAACCGGTACCACAATTCTATAATTGCAAAATGTATTAGCTATTGTCCTCAAAAATTACCTATCGTATCATCATAATTTAGTAAAAATTATCATCATAATCTGAAAAAAATACGGCGCGTGCCAGGATTAGATGGATCGAGGGACTCTTAAGGAGGAGGTCGTATTTCTGAGAAGTTCTGAGGGATCCCAATAAGGACCTGTTCCTTAAAGGTTTTTGGACCGATGAGGTGGTATTTAGAGAAAGTCGTCAATCGATAAGCATGATTTGCACTCGGTGGTAATGCTACGATATCAATTAACGATTTTCGGAGAGACCTTGACTATGCCGGTAGAAGCCTCAGGAAGCATCGACTAGGAGGAGATCGTATTTTTCAAGAATTTCAGTCTACGCTCGACCCCCGTAGTATACCATCTTTTCAGTCTCACTAAAATTTCAATACGTAAAACAGGGTCAACTATCGTGCAGGAAATTTTTCAGGACGTAAGATACCCTTTCGAAAACAAGATGGTTTGTAGATTGCATACGACCCCCTATGAGTACTGCTCTGGACACACGACAACACAAACATCAAATCTCCTTTCAGTCAGAAAACACGGAGTCTCGACTTTCTAGTGTACTACGTGCTCGGATACCTAGATCTTATTGGGTTGAGGAATAAGTCCCCCCGGTTTTATTAAACCCCGTTTTTCACATTGTTCCCTCCGTATTTCGACGAAGCTTATATATGTTTTCGATAAAGCTTTTTCTGCTCTACGAAATGCTCGTATCTGTTTTTTGATTCCTTCGACTACCTAATATTTATGAGGTTTGGAAGTGAAAGTAGCTGAAGGCAAAAAACTGGCACTTGCGCACCTCATCTTTCTCGTCTGCCATCGAGTTAAAAAAATGGTTGTGTACATGGTTCAATAGAGCTTTCTCAGCTCTACAAAATGGTACTACTTATTATTCAAATCGCTCAACTTTTTGCTGTTTGTAAGACTCACAAATGCAGTACTCGCAAAAGTGTGCACTTTAGCTATCTTCTCTTCCTCGCCTACCATCGAGATTGGAGAGAAGGCGCATATATGCATTCGATAGAGCTTTTTTTGCTCTACAAGATGATACCACTCTTCTTTTCTATCCTCTCATATTTTAGCATGTAGGGATAAACTTCCACCTGTTTTTCAATTCAAATTTGCATAATGAATATGAATTTCTTTGGCAGATTGTTTTGTGTTATTCGATAGAGCTCTTTTCGCTCTACAAGATAATGTTTATGGTTTTTGTTCGAATTAATGTTTGCTACTTTTTAGATCATTTTAAAATCGAGCATTTTCGACACATCTGGTAGAAAATGCTCGATTTCGTCGACTTTAAAATGATCTAAAAAATAGCAAAAATTGATTCGAACAAAAACCATAAACACTATCTTGTAGAGCGAAAAGAGCTCTATCGAATAACACAAAACAATCTGCCAAAGAAATTCATATTCATTATGCAATTTTGAATTGAAAAACAGGTGGAAGTTTATCCCTACATGCTAAAATGTAAGAGGATACAAAAGAAGAGTGGCATCATCTTGTAGAGCAAAAAGAGCTCTATCGAATGCACATATTAACATCCCCTCCAATCTCGATGGTAGGCGAGGAAGAGGAGATAACGAAAGTGCACACTTTTGCGAGTACTGCATTTGTGAGTCTTAAAAACAGAAAAAGTTGAGCGATTTGAATAATAAGTAGTACCATTTTGTAGAGCTACGAAGGCTCTATCGAACCATCTACACAACCATTTTTTTAACTCGATGGCAGACGAGAAAGATGAGGTGCGCAAGTGCCAGTGTTTTGCCTTCAGCTACTTTCACTTCCAAACCTCATAAATATTAGGTAGTCGAAGGAATCAAAAAACAGATACGAGCATTTTGTAGAGCATAAAAGCTCTATCGAAAACATATATAAGCTTCGTCGAAAGACGGAGGGAACAATGTGAAAAACGGGGTTTAAAAAAACCGCGGGGACTTATTCCTCAACCCAATATAATAGTTATCATCTGTAGAGGGAGACAATTTTCTTCTTTGGTTCAGATCATTCATCTCGAAAGAAGGGTATGAGAAGTGCACCTGTACACTGCAGGATGTTATGCATGCAGCTCTTGCAGCTTTATCCAGGATTGGTACATCCATTCTGGCGCAAGTGGATAGGTAGAGTTGACTCATTGCAACGTCAAAGGCGACCATTACAACAAGGCATAACAGAAGGCGATTCATTTCTTAGAAATCTGAAAAATTTCATTTCTGACTATAAAAGCTGGGAAGGATCAGTTCCGCTCATTGATTTTTTGAATGGATTCGGAAGCGTAGTCTGTAGTACATCGGCTAGTGAAGGCATCCGAAGACCATTTGAAGCTCGTCATGTGTGGAGTCGGGCTCCACTGATTTACTCAGGGACAGGATAATTACCTCCTAGCCCAGGATGGTATCGACTTCGCGTTGCTGCATTGACATTCAAGAATCAGAGACATATTCTGCAAAAGATTCCAGAAAAAGAGAGGAAACAGTTGTGCATGACTGAATCTGCAGAGATGATACAGTTGAGGTCGGCAGACCTTTTATAGTCCGCATTTTATCAGAAAATTTGTCATCTCTGTGGTATTTCTCGGCAGGTGTGACCTCCTTTCAAAATATGAATAACCCGATCACAGATCTGTGCAAACAACTTACAAGGTGTCCATGTGGTGTGAAAATCAGTGATCACGGGTGCTTTCGTCGATTTCGGATCAAAACTACTATTTAATGGGATTACGGTAACTGCATGAGTTGTTTATGAAATCACACAAGGACCAACCTGGCCTTCGTCACTTTGTGCTCAGAAATACGTTTGAAAGTAGTAAATTGAAATGAGGATTTGCTGTTTATGTTTATTCCGCTGTATAGAAGGTGCTCGAAAATATTTGACATGTGCAAATACTGACTCATTCTTGTCATTATATAGCTTGTAACGCATAGCTGATAGGAGCGATGGTCCTCTTCCCATGAAGCATGGCCCACAGGTGAACTGAATGTGTTGATTGTATGCACAAAAGTCAGGATGCTTCGACCGGAGAAATTGGAAAGGAAGAATGAAGAAAAATTCGCTGAACCAAGAAAACGAGTGTAACGCCATACCTCCCAGCGTTATACAAAATCATTAACTCGGTGATGTCTCGAGGGCCTCTGCTATTGAAAACCATGGTTTTCTACTAGATTTCCTAATGTCTTTGGATGTTTACAGGTTCGAAAGAAATTGATCTTTCCTGAGCACACTTTTCCATGCTTTACACTCATTTCGAATTCAGTGCTGGTTGACCCCGAAGTCATTTGAGCAGCAATGAATTGACATGAAATGTTGGCAACATGTCAGGTTTCACTTACTAAAATTTCATAGAGGTTTATTAGGTAGTTGAAAATTATCTCAAGAAAGCGTTGGACTGAAGACTTTCGAGGGCTACTGTATATGATAAGCTGTGTTCCTCCCTCATGAGTCCGAGATAGCAGTCTACCGCCCTAGTAAGGGGTATGCGATAAAGTTTGGACAATAATAAAGGAGATCAGAGTTCAATGGACGAAAAAAATTCCGGTCATTGTGTGTTCGGCATGTCTCGACCCACCACCTGACGTGATTATCATCAGACTGACATATACGGCCTGATCTTCGCTCATAGGCGCACGTGAATTGGCAAATCTCTTTCATACTTTTATGAATCGTAAAACCCGACAACCAGCTTAGGATAAACACGTAGAGGAGCAAAAATAGTGCGCTCATGACAGTTACATGCGGTTTGAAAATGGGCACAACTTATTCTTATAGGAATGTTGGTTTTTTTCATCAGTAGAGGATTGGTCCTAGCAGTTTCTCGAAACAACAAAGTCTTTTGACACTTCATAATATGGTTATTGAGGGCCGAGCACAAATCAGTTCACTCTTTTTCCCTGTCCTCATGAGACCATTAGTCCAACTTCATCAAACATCTCTGTCTAGCCAGCCAAAGGACCCCAGATAGGACAGAATTCCGCGCTACTGCGTGCGGTATGCGGCTTGGAGGTGCCATGTGTGGGTGCGATCTTAAGACGATTACTTTTCCTTGCTTCTGCAATTAGATATTATTTTACTTCATTTCATTTCTTGGGTAGGACCCGACATTCACCGTAGGACTTAGCTATGTATATATGTGCTATCAGCTAACAAGCTTTGTAACTCACCCCAAAATGCTAATTCTGTCTTAAGGCCTCTGTTAGGGTTCAATAAGCTCCATTAGGCAGGTAACGAGGCTCGTTGCGATAAGTTTGTGATGGTCTTCGGTATCGTAGTTTGATCGTGAATTAGACCCGCCAATTTCCAATATGAAGGTGGCAGTGAGCTTCACTAACTGGTAAGAGAGGAAAATGCACAGAAAATAATGTTTAGTTTATTTTGTTGCATTAAGCGTACATTACTGTTATTATTTTCCTTTCTTATTCACAAGGGAGTCCAACGGAACGTTTCCACCATTGGCACAACGATAGCATACGCATGTTTTCCGTCCACTTCTCTTCTTACAGTATCCAGTACCACAATTCTGAAAATATGAAATGACGTTTTCTTTTATTTCAGAAAATAATTATGGCTAAAAGGATACCTGGAGACTGCACGAAGTGATGCAAGCTGCCCTAGCGGCTTTATCCAATAGGAATACATCCATTCTAGCGCAAGTGGTCAAGTAGAACTGGCCACTGATGGTAACGAAGATCGCGAATAGGACAAAGACGGTGAGGAGGTGCATCATTTGCGTCTAAACCCTTGAAAAGTACGGAAAAGTGTTCGACGCGCTTGCACCATGCATCCAGAATAACAGATTCCTTTGCATAAAAATTCGAGATGATGTTCTTTTTATGGTAAACTTTTTTCAGGCTTGTGTTTTTGTTTTTTACACTACAAATTTATGACTAAACAGTAATATTCAAACGAGAGAAATTTTAGCTGACTCAAGCGGGATTCGACTAATATGCGGTGCAATGATATTGAGCTCTTAGTGGTTGTCGATGACTTCTTCTGTGATTTATCCCAAGTTTGTCATAAAAATAAATACAAAGAGATGAGGCTTGAATAGTAAAGGAGTCGAAATGGTCATTGCTTCACCAATCTCCTTTTTATAGATAATTTATGCGTACTGGTACTGGCTTGTGATCAGTAGAAGTAAACCGATTACCTGCAACCGATGAATGATGAGCTACGTTCAGTCGCAAAACACTTAGCGATCTTCGTACGGCCATGATGAACAGGTCCATCATCGGATACTGTGACTCATCCAGTGGAAGCAAGATGATCATCGGTATTTGCATGGGCTCAGTCAAATTCATGTCCTTCTGTTGCAACATCAGAGGTAGAAGGGAACATTCTTCACTTGCTACTTATGAACTAATCCTCTTTCACATTATATTATAAGGCAAATTTCTGCAAATTATTATTTCTTTCTACAAATTTTTATTTCTCTATTTCAAAATTTCCACACCAAAAATTAGGTCTTAACTTTTGAAAACATTTTCATCATTTACATATATTTCTGTTGATATATCGAGATATAATTAATATTTGGAAATTGGAAAAATTCAAAAAATGTATATTTTTAGAGAGCAAAAATCAATTTTTGCTATTTTTTAGATCATTTTAAAGTCGACGAAATCGAGCATTTTCTACCAGATGTGTCGAAAATGCTCGATTTTAAAATGATCTAAAAAGTAGCAAACATTAATTCGAACAAAAACCATAAACATTATCTTGTAGAGCGAAAAGAGCTCTATCGAATAACACAAAACAATCTGCCAAAGAAATTCATATTCATTATGCAAATTTGAATTGAAAAACAGGTGGAAGTTTATCCCTACATGCTAAAATATGAGAGGATAGAAAAGAAGAGTGGTATCATCTTGTAGAGCAAAAAAAGCTCTATCGAATGCATATATGCGCCTTCTCTCCAATCTCGATGGTAGGCGAGGAAGAGAAGATAGCTAAAGTGCACACTTTTGCGAGTACTGCATTTGTGAGTCTTACAAACAGCAAAAAGTTGAGCGATTTGAATAATAAGTAGTACCATTTTGTAGAGCTGAGAAAGCTCTATTGAACCATGTACACAACCATTTTTTTAACTCGATGGCAGACGAGAAAGATGAGGTGCGCAAGTGCCAGTTTTTTGCCTTCAGCTACTTTCACTTCCAAACCTCATAAATATTAGGTAGTCGAAGGAATCAAAAAACAGATACGAGCATTTCGTAGAGCAGAAAAAGCTTTATCGAAAACATATATAAGCTTCGTCGAAATACGGAGGGAACAATGTGAAAAACGGGGTTTAATAAAACCGGGGGGACTTATTCCTCAACCCAATAAGATCTAGGTATCCGAGCACGTAGTACACTAGAAAGTCGAGACTCCGTGTTTTCTGACTGAAAGGAGATTTGATGTTTGTGTTGTCGTGTGTCCAGAGCAGTACTCATAGGGGGTCGTATGCAATCTACAAACCATCTTGTTTTCGAAAGGGTATCTTACGTCCTGAAAAATTTCCTGCACGATAGTTGACCCTGTTTTACGTATTGAAATTTTAGTGAGACTGAAAAGATGGTATACTACGGGGGTCGAGCGTAGACTGAAATTCTTGAAAAATACGATCTCCTCCTAGTCGATGCTTCCTGAGGCTTCTACCGGCATAGTCAAGGTCTCTCCGAAAATCGTTAATTGATATCGTAGCATTACCACCGAGTGCAAATCATGCTTATCGATTGACGACTTTCTCTAAATACCACCTCATCGGTCCAAAAACCTTTAAGGAACAGGTCCTTATTGGGATCCCTCAGAACTTCTCAGAAATACGACCTCCTCCTTAAGAGTCCCTCGATCCATCTAATCCTGGCACGCGCCGTATTTTTTTCAGATTATGATGATAATTTTTACTAAATTATGATGATACGATAGGTGATTTTTGAGGACAATAGCTAATACATTTTGCAATTATAGAATTGTGGTACCGGTTTATGTAAAAATCGTGGAGGCCGAAAGACATGTGTGTGTTATCGCTGTGCTAACGGTGGCAACGTTCCTCTCGAGGTCTTGATCAAAAAGAGAGGAAGGAAATAAATATCGATTTGCCTGTTGTTTATCGTGTACATTTCGAGTGAATTAAATAAATCTGCTGCATAAGTATGACTCTCACCATTCCACAACATTACAACGTTCACGCAATCAGGGCCTGCCGCCCTCACGTCTTTGTAGGCAGGCATCCTCGATATTAGGACATAAGAATAAATATAAAGCATTCGATAACTACAAATATGCTAAGCATTGTGGTGAGCTTAACATCAAATAGGACTCCTTTCCTGCAGAGAAATCCTAAGCTCCCAGTCTACCCCAGTTGGAGAAGGGAAAGAAGAACTGCCGGAATATCTGGCGGTTGTGTCCTAGAGCAAAACGCCTGCTGCGTAGCAGTTGCGGGGTGTGCACTTGGCTCATGCGCACGTGCGAGCCTTGCATAGGAAACAGATGCCAAGGGAAGGACAACACACCCATCGGTACCAGACTCTTTTGGGAGTATAAAAGCACCGACTCGTAAATTGGTTGGCCTACGCAAAACATCGTTTAGGAGCGCAAGGGCATCGTGGTTTCGGGTCTCCGAACCTCGCGCTACCCGCCTGCTGTGCCTGCGGGCTCATAGGCTATCCCGGGGACCATACTGCTTTTCCCACAGTGTGGCCGCTGCGGATATATAGGCTCTCTCTTTTACCCAATAGACTACGGTGAGGTACAACAACAAGTACACTGCTTTATATACATAACTATTCACATTAGTTGACTTACTCTCATCTTCCTTCCGGATCTTAGATCCGACGATGCTTCGTCCCCCCAAGGGTCGACCAAAGGAATTATGGCGGTAAGCGGTATTCCTGCATCCTGCCTGTTCTCCCGTCTGCAGTCGTCCACGTCCTTGGGTATGACGAACGTGAGCGTATCAGCGCTCAACCAAGCCGACCGCTGTGCGCCCGACCGCACCGCGTCCTGACAGCCTGCAGAGCACGAGGTCAAGCTCTCGCTCTCAACAGTCCGGAAGCACCGACTGCCAGTGGCGACTCCTTTTTTGAAGCCACGGCTGTGGGCGAGGGCGGGCGCGCGGTGCTCCCATAGGAACAGTCGCGAACCGCGACATCGCATTCGCCTGGCACCATGATTCTAAATGGAACTAGAATGCACATCCCAGAGAAGGGATCATTAACGCCAAAAACTTTATCCTTTATCCATTGATGATTGTTTTCATTCAGACTGTCACATGTACACATTCACATGCTAACGAGTGCTCGGCGGATACATGTGCCGTAACACGGATTTCTGCAACATGGCTCCTAATAAATCCCCTTACATGAAGTTTATTTTATTGTAACTAGCGATTGCCGTGTTATAAACTTTCCTTTTTTCTGTATTTTATCTTACACAATCTACAATCAGAAATATAACCTGTACAAACCTACGAATTTTCATTAACAGTAGCCTTTGACAACGATTTCCTGTGGACGACGCAGATGTGTGCATGAGCAAATGCACGCCACGTAACTGCTCCGCAGCAAGCGTTTTGCAGTGGGACTCAACCTTGGAAAATTGCAGAAGATCTTCCTCCTCTCCAATCACGGTAGTTTTCTCTGCAGGGAACGGTCGTGTTTGACTGGCGGGATGAAGGGAAAGTGGTCGTAAGTGCACAGGTCAGCAATGGTTCCAAGCTAGATGATAAGCGGAACGTGCCGTTCCTCCAACTGGGGTAGACTGGAAGCTTAGGATTTCTCAGCAGGTCCTATTTGATGGGCAGGATGGAGGGAGGGGGAGTCGGAAGTGCAAAAGACGGCAATGGTTCCAGGCCAGATGATAAGCCGTGAGGTGACCCTAATATGTAAGGAAATATGTAATACTATGCAAACCGCAATAATTGCCGACAGTGGAGTTTTTGTAGTTGTTGAAATGTGGGAAGGAGGTTGTCGTGTTTGGGTACTCATTGAAGGAAATTTATACTGAAGGGGCCATTTTCTTCGACACCTGGGTGTGCCCTACCTTGAATAACTAGTTGAGTTCAAGAATGACTGGACAGGGTTAATCTGACAGGTCACGCAAGAAAGCGGTGGTCCAAGAACGATGCCTCACAGCGCGTTGCCAATTCACAATAGCACTTGTCTTTCATCATAAAGCAATTAGCGTAGCGCCATGAACCAATTCGAGTGTCTTGTCGTACATTCATTTATGTGACACAGTAAGTTTTTCCGAAAAAGTTTCTTTCGGCCTCCACGATTTTCACAGTAACCGGTGGCACAGTTCTGAAATCATAACAATTATTAATAGCAGCTACAGCACTTGAAAAGCAGCATTCACTTCTGTAATCTGAAAACTACGGCAACTGCATTGTCCTTCAGACGTCAACATGCCGCTGTATTATCAGGGTCAAGCACTGCGTCAGGAATTTTTCTGCGCAGTACGAAACTTTTCGAACCATCTACCAGTGAACGTTGTCTCGTTGATTGATGGCACCCGATAATGCTTAATTTCTATCGGCTGATTTGTTGTTTTGAGGCGAATATGCTTTGGTGACAAGTGGCACTGTTTATTCTCGCGTTGTGCAGGAATCAAAGCCCGTTAAGTCTTTATATATTGTAAGTCCCATGCAAATGGGATTCATTTTCGAACGAAGGCAGAATGGTGGTGCATCTCAAAAAGAACTGATAAGAGCCGGATGTTAATGCCAGAGCTCATTTAAGTCTAGTGACATTTGAAGAGGAGTCAAATGATGGATTCGCGTAGTGCGTAGAGTGGTGGAAATTATAGCGGGTAGATTTCCTTTCTCATCCTATCCACAGTAAGAACACACGCATCCTGTAATAGTGCCACCACGTATTTTTTTACAGTACCAGTTGCACAGGCCTGAAACTATCATATTATATTATAAAGGAACTTACGGTGCTCATGAGTCAAATCTGTCATCATTTATATGATAAAACTACGTCTGTCTATCGTACACTATTTTTGAGTTAACAGGCCCGTGCCAGACCAGGCCTAATCTCGTATCACAAAGTTCTTAAATTGTGCGACGCTCTTCTAGAAGAGTAGCAATCCGCAATAAGATCCCGTTCATGTACATCGGTGGAGCTGTTTTCGCTGGTGGAGACCACATGGCGATATAGTCATCGAGTCGACCCTCTTCCTCACAAACAAAGCAGACACTGTCAGAAATCCTTGACGCAAGTGTGACCTTACTGAGAACGAATTGTGAACGTCCTCATCTATGCGCATCCTCTTTTCCTGTTGGTCTTGAGCCTTTTAATTCTGCTTTTCGTATTTTGGGTTGAAGTCTGTTGATTTTATTTGGTAATTTGAAGCTAATACACAAATACATTTGATATTTGTGGTCAAATACATCATTTTCCTTCATTGCTTGTTCTGATCATGAAGATTATGAATCATCATGAAATGAAACTGTAACGGGAGGCCTACCATTGCTTTGCAAGACGCAACGCAAGCGGTCCTTGCGAGGATTGGGTGGCAGTCCATTAGGTTGCAGGTCACGCTCATCGCAACGTCTACGAAGGCGATGGCTACGAAAAGACACATTACGAGGCGATTCATTTCCTGAAACCCTAGAAATGTCTTAATTGTACGTAATTGTTAGATGAGGACAACGATTGGATAATCAGAACACTTCACAAAAAAATACGAAAACAAACCAGCCAACAGAGCTCGTAGTTCAACAGCTCAACGATTTACAAAAGCTAATAGAACAGCTGAGAGCCGCAAAAGGGTGTTTGCTCTCTGGATCACGTCTTGAGGCTCCGAGTAATTTATTCTGAATAAGCAGCAGTATATATACAGAAAAAAATGAAAGGAATGCAGTAAAGTGCCTTCAAGGAAGACATTTGTAATGCAGTGGTCATAACTATGTTAGCTAATTTACCCTGATAAAAAGAGACTCAGACCAAAAGTGTTCAATATTTCGTGCATATTCCATGAGATATAATGCAGAATTTTTAGAAAAAGGTTGACAGTATTTAATATCCGATACCTTCTCGCTCAAAGAAGAAAGTGTAAAAGCGGACAGAAAGTATCACAACCAGTTTTTTTTGTCTTACAATTCTGCTAGACAAATATTAGTTTGATGTGAGTCGTTTGTATTCTCTATACATTGCGCTGAAGCAAAGATCAGGAAGAACAAACATATTCAAGTCCGCATTATTCTGAAATTCGGAAAGGATTCAAGGGGATTCGGTATTTTCGCGAAAACGAAGGAGAAGAAGGGGATAGAA
Organism: Trichostrongylus colubriformis; assembly: GCA_963978905.1. Taxonomy (NCBI): domain Eukaryota; kingdom Metazoa; phylum Nematoda; class Chromadorea; order Rhabditida; family Trichostrongylidae; genus Trichostrongylus; species Trichostrongylus colubriformis. The sequence goes on along the minus strand of CAXBUJ010000035.1, from coordinate 15,847 downwards.
ATAATTTTCTACACTGAGGCTTGAGCAAAAATGAAAAATGCAAAAATATTTACCTGAGAGTGGAGACTGGCCCCTTAAACCACTCACGATGATTAAGTGGGCAATTTTCTATTAGCTACCCACCTCGTGATAGCACCCTACAATTATACAAGCTGATGGCACCGCGGGTGCGACGCCACGAAGCGATTTTTCGGCATGAGGCTACACACCCCCTGGATCCCGCAACCACATCTGGGGATCGCTCTTTGAGAAGATGCGCAAATTGTGAAGTCGAACCTTAAAAAGGGTATAATTTCGTCATAATTTCAGTTTACTTATATTTTTGTTTTCTTCAACCTGTTCACATTACTATTTCACATCACTCGGATAAGTGTGAGTTGGTGGCCATCAGGGTTGTGGCGATGGCCGCGATCACGATAGTTCCAACAGAATTTGTAGGGTTTGGAGCATAATAGACTAAATTGTATATGCAAATCCATATTGATCTAAGTTAATTTGTAAATATAAAATAAAGCATTGGCAAACGTTAAAGTCTTGAGAAGGTTACACATGAGGATTGATTGATAATTATGGAAAATGGAAGTCAATATTGAAAACGGTAAAATGAAAATGATATCGATAAATGGTGAAAATGGCTCAATGGCTAAAGGGAATGCTCCGAGATCACACAGTAGCCTGATCGAACCCATTCAGATCATTCACGGATTCCAGCCAAGTGCGCTTCTCGGAGTGATAATGGGGTCTTGACAACCATAGACATTATGTGCGAAGGGGGATGGAGGGTCAACGATGGGTGATCCAAAGTGGTGATAGGCGATAAGGACACACAAGAAGCGTATGCACGAAATGAGAGCAATCGCACTCTGTGTGCAGGAATAGCATTCTATCAGTTCTTCCATACGCACCTGACATGAATTGTTCTTGACGCTGGCAGTGATGACTAGTTCCTGGCTGACAGCTGGACTGTGAGAGCAAAGCCGATTGTTGTTTTTGCTTCAATGGTTCGCCGCTCATTTATCACTGCTACTTGACCTGTAATTATCGGGTGTTTGTTATCTTTAGTGTGGAAAAATGACGATCGGCTTTGCATTGTAGTGACCGGCGGAGTTTGGAAACAGCTGTCTTTGTGGGTAAGGTTAAACTCGCTTCAAGATGTCACCGTCCCTTATGAAAAAGCTTGATAGAATTGGATGATTACGCGCGATTGTACTGCAACAGTGAGTCGAAGTTTATTCCATGTGAAAAGAATTGCTGGCTGGACAGTGAAATGTTGAGCGATAGTGGATCCTTCCGATCTTATCGTGAGGATTCTTTCTGCTTGAATGCTCCATGTGGGGCAGGAAAAGACCCGGTATGTTGTAGATGATGTAGGTATAGTATAGTATCTATAGAAGAGGCATGTTGGTGTGCCGTGGAAGCACCAGTTGCACCATAACCATCCACAGCTTGGTTCACAATAAGTGTATCCCAGATCTGAGTTTGCAATGGTCCTGGAGTCGTGCAGCTTCATCTGCGGTTTGAGTGAGGCACACGTGTTACCTCTATAGCTTTCTGTGCTATAGCATCGATGTCGGGACTCCGTGAAGAATTCGCGATCTCTCGCGAAATATTCCGTCTTCCCTTTTCAGATAAAAGTGCGGAGCTATCGCAACACAGGCCTCTTCTGAACAAAAAAAATTTTAAACAAGTCGACTGCATATAAGAAAAGAAAATCAAAGCTTTCCGTTGAACCCTACCGTGTCACATAACTGATGTACGACACGACACTCGAATTGATCCATGGAGATAACCCAACTTTTTTATGGTGAACGACAAGTGTTATGCTGCTCCTATTGTGAATTGGCTACACTCTATGAGGCATCGTTCTTGGACCGCCGTTTTCTTGCGTGACCTGACAGATTGACTCTGTTTAGTGATACCTGAACTCAACTAGGTATTGGAGGAAGGGCACACCCAGGTGTCAAAGAAAATGGTCCCTTCGGTATGACTTCCCTTTAGCGGGGACCCAAACACGACAACCCCTCACCCACATTTCACCATCTACATAACCTCTACAGTATCAAACACTATTGCAATTTGCATAGTATTACATATTTCCTTACATAATTGGGTCAACTCACGGCACGTTCCGCTTATCATCTGGCCGAGAACCATTGCCGACTTTTGACAATAAATCATCTGCAGCTATACTATTGGGCGTCTTCATGTACGGACAAGGTACAAGGAACATTGCGAGGGAATCCTACTACATCGGTGCTCTGAAAATACGGGTGTATGTCATCAGTACAGAGAAATCGCGTAGCCGCAGCGGCGTACGGCGATCGCGCACGAGTGGTCCAATTTGGGGCAGCGTATCTGTTTGGATTGCATCACTTTCCAATAGAGTTTGGTGGTTCGTTTGTGGAGAACGGCGGTCGTAAATACTTTTATTAATACACTAATCTGCATCTACAACGCATACGACTGACGGATACAATGCTCGAGAGAGCATAGAGGAGAGAGGGAAAATAGACCACTTGCTACTGATTGCTGAATGCCCGGAGGACCTGCTTGCACCATTGTGTTCGATTTGTCTACTAGCTCGATGCCGTGCCTATCGACCCTGTCACTGTTGTTGGCTGTTGCTGTTGTTCATCTCTGACTGGATGTCGCGGTCGCAGTACTGTTACTGCTTCCCCATGATCGCGACACTTGGCCCGTTGTCCGCCCGGGCTGCCACCCCGAGGACTGGCCCCGAACGGCGGCGGGCGCCGCTTATATCTCTTGTGGGCGGAGCCACCCGGTTGACGGGCCCTCCAAGACAGCGCCAGCCAATAGACGAATTGCGAAAGACTGGTTCATGCGCTGCCGGTCGATACCGAGCATGAGGATGAGTCACCGGCAAGGCGAGGGACTATCGTAGGGTTTTATCATGAATATGCCAATATTCATGACACTCCCGACCAGGAGCTCGAACGCTCGGGCCGTACGATGAATGAGTTAGATCCCTCGTCACGGTTGTGTCGGTGGTTGAGCGTTTCTCAAGAGGACGCTTGACTGTGTCTGATTTTTTATTGAAAGTGCTATTGTTGATTTCACTGATCTGTTGAGAAGTGGTGCACGTATCGGTTTGTCTTACCGATCCTCCCCGGGCGACAGAAAGAATGTGGTACAGAATGTAATACAATATACATATAATAATACATAATATAGTATACATACAACGTAATACATCACTTATTAATCATGAAGAGATAAGCAAGACACCAATAATCGACCAGCGGGATAATGGAGAGATGTTAAATGTACCTATGAATGCGAAATAAGACGTGGGACCCTCTACGTGAACTGCTTACTTTATCTGATCTTAGAGGGGGTGCTGGAATCGACAAAATGCACTACTGTGTCGCCACATGTCGACCTGGCGTTTGTTTCTGCGGCAGTAGTAGCAGCTGTTTTTGGCTGGACAAGCGGCGGGTATGTGATTTGTTTGTTCCAGGCATCGTTCGCAGAGCCCCAATTTCTGCGCTTCTTGGTGGCGAGCTGTTAGCGTTGGAAAGGTGGTGCACTCTGATGTCCAGTGCATCGCGTTGCAGAAAGCGCATGCTGTTGGAGGAATATTATTCCCCATGATTGGATTGTTGCCTGCCCCTCTTGATTGGGAAGAGCTTGATGGATCTGTGTTCTGACTTCTTTGAGTGTTTACTTCTAGCCTCCTTTTTTTCTGTGGGGGTTCAGCAGGGGAAGGATTTTGTAACCAATGAAGAAGTTGCTGTGTGAGTTGTACAATACATTCCTTAATAATTGCAATATCATTCTTAATATCTAGCATAACATGTCGCATTGGGTGTTGGTACTGCTCCGCTTGTGCGTGAAAGTCCGACGTTGATGTGGTTGTCGGCTGCGCTGGAGGCATCGCCTGCTTTCCCGACGGTAGAGACGCCGACTGGTCTGGCGCTGGGCGCGGGCTCGGTGTCCGTAGCAGATCCTCGAGGTTGAGGAGAGTGTCATTGGGGAAAGCGTCCGAAGCCATATTCGACATAGGTGGTTGTTTTTATTGGAATGGAGTACCTGAAAAATCGACTGATTCATTTCTCACTAAAAGATTGATCCCCCCTTTTTTTTTTGATTGACTGACTGACTTCAATTTTTATTGCCTATCTTACTGACTGACTTCAGTTTCTGTCGACTATCTGACTGATTGACTTCAGTTTCGATTGACTATCTGACGGACCGACTACAGTTTCTATTGACTATCTGACTGACCGACTTCAGTTTCGATTGACTATCTGACTGACCGACTTCAATCTCTACTGACTATCTGACTGACCGACTTCATTTCTACTGACTATCTGACTGACCGAGTGGTGATATTTGGATTATACCATGAGAACTTAATAAGAGCAACTTTTACTCAAACTTCTTTAATCATACTGAAAATTCACTGAAATTTTATTAAAATTTCTTCACTGAAATTTTTCTGATATGTCTTCCTTGTCTTCTCGTCGGTGGCGGTGGCGCTTCTTCGCGTCTGATGGACGAGAAGCGAATCGAGGCCGAAATGCGGTCGGTGTCGCTGTCGTCGCTGTCGTCCGGCTCGGTCGTGTTGTCGTCGTTGGCTGCTCTCCTGCGGTCTTGTAGAAGGATGAAGACCGAGCGTTCCAGGAGACGTACGCGGTTGCGGAGACTGTCGATGGCGTCGAGGACAGTGGCGACGAAGTCGCCAATGTCGACTTGGATGAGCCGCTCGGAGGACTGGGTGCTGCTGTCGTTGCGGTCTGCCATTGAATACTGGAGGCTTGTCCGCCAGCCTTTTATGCTGCCCGATGCGACAGTGGTGTTTTGGGAAAGATAGCCTTGGTCAGATTGTCTCTACCTGATAAATGGATTCCACAGCGCCTGCCTGAAGTGTTGGATGGGAAAGTTGGTATTGTGTTTTGGGAGAGATTCCTTGGTCAGATTGTTCTATATGATAACTGGATTCCACAGCGCCTGCCTGAAGTGTTGGATGGGAAAGTTGGTATTGTGTGCGGTGTTCCCTCGTTCGCTTGTTGCTGATGAGAAGACTTTTTTTTCCTTGTGTTTCGTTTTTTGTTTTTTTTTTTATTTTGTTTTCTGCTATTTGTAACTGTTGAGTAGTTGAAAGTAGTGGAAGTAGATACGTGGGGAATAATAGTAGAAAGAGTAATTGTTGTAAGCTTTGTAGAAGTGGGGAATTACTGATGGAGTTGCTGTATTTGGCTGGTTATTTGGTGAAAAATAAACCGTGTTACCTTTACCATAATGAGTGGAAGACGCAAAAGAGGTTTGATAGCGCGTAGTGCAATGTACATAAGTCGAAAGGGAGGGAAGCTGAGAAGTAGTCGAGTTAGAGTCCCTTTGTGTCTTAAGTTTGTATGTGGTGTTGATGAGTTAAAGAAGATTGTTGTGAGAAGTGCTGTTGTGAGGATAACTAAGACCCCAAACGAGTATAGGAAGTAGGTCTTACAAATGCTTAGGAAGTGTCCCAAATCGGGAAGAGGAAATTCGAAGGTTTCCTCTTGTTGTGTGGAATTGTCCCACGCATGAAAAAGTTGAGCAATTGGGTTGAACTTATTGATGAACTTAAGTGTTCCTTGCAGCTCTATAACTGTACTGGAATCTCCGCAAGTTACTGTACATTGCTCGTAAATCTTGGCTTTGTTAAACCCTAGTCTGATCTCGTTTTGTCGTCCGTCGTTGGAGCAACTGAGCATGAAGTAATGAGTGTTGCATGTTACCTGTGCTGTTGCCCTTTTTATGGTGGACTTACAGTAGACACTGAAGATAGCTCCTTTCAGACAGTTGTAGCACCCTGTTAGTTCCGTGTGATGGATTTTGCACTGAAAGTTTTCCACCTTTTGTTGGAGTGACAGCGTCTTGCTGTCCAATGTTATGCTCATAACTACTGTAAGAGCTTGAGTTGTGATCGTCACGCCTTGATCGGCATTTTCTGAGTAAACCTGCGTATGTGGGAGTGACAGTGGTAGGGTATTGGAAAGTTGTATCCATCGAGATATGTCGTTATTTGCGCAGTAGCAGTTGATGTAATCTTCGGCCGGGTTGCATTTGCAGGTATCTTTGACGCTGCACTGATCGGAAGTGGTATAATTGTCGTCCTGAATGATTTTGCTACTGCAAGCGTAACTGAAATAAGCGTCGTCGTGGAGATATGCGGTGATTTTGCCATTGGTTATGAATCGCTTAGAGAGTATCGACAGAGGTTGAAGAGTGAGTGATGATATGGAGAACGAAATTCCTTGTAGAGTCTTCATGAGATTGGGTTGAAGTTCTGCTACATAGACTCGAGGGATTTCTTCTTGGGTGAGCTCGATTTGGAATTTGGCAGTTTCAAACCATGTTGGACATTCGAAAACTTCGTATTCTGTTTCGTCCGTTGGTACGTGGTAAATTCTGTAGAACAAGCAACCTGAAGACGGATATCCGCAGGAACATCCAAGTCCTCCACATGATTCTGAGCAGTAAGTAATACCGGTAAATTTGTTTGCAACGTCGAGCTCGTCAACCAATGTGTTTGCCGAAATTTTGGCACACTTTGAGCCGGTGCAGGTGCCCATGTGAGGGCAACGCTTGCGGTATTGAATGCGAACGTCTGTTGATCGAGTGAAATATTGGGTTTCTTTTCTGCATCGCACGGTTGCTTGAATCAACTTAATTTTCATTACGTTGTAGGTGTCGTTTTCTTGTTTCATTCTGAGACAGAGCTCTGGTTGCATTTGACTGAAACGAGTCTCCAGGACATGTCTCGTTTTGCATGTTTTCTGATCATTGCATTGCGTGATATTTGAGTGGATGAGAAGTGTGCGATCACAACCCTGTGCTATGGTTAAGATTGTGCAGATAGTCAAAGTTCGTATTACGGCGGACGTACGCCACTGCGTTAGATTTGTTTCATGGTTTCTTTTGAGTGATATCATCGGTATGCTCTCTTCTGTTGGAACTTCGTTCGCTTTTGGACTACTGTATAATATGCAAAATGTGATGCCTCTGAGGATTCGGTGGAAAATCCTAAGAAGCTTCTTGAAAGTGTGGCAGAAGACATAGAGTGCGGTGAAAATGGAGTATATGAGCAGTGCTCCTACCGCTATAGCCATTTTCGGCCAACATTCCGGGTTGGAAACCATCATAGGACAGAAAGTGCATGATATCTGTTCGCAAAATGGGCTCGCTGGGCATCTCCATCTCATCGAAGAAGTTTCACTCTGTGACAATTTCGATTTCAGTAGTACGGAAAATGGATGAAGTGTAATCTCTGGTGGAAACTGTATTGTTATATCGGAGGCTGGGTACTTCACATTGATGCAGTGGTCCTCTCCGCAAATTTCCATTTCGGACTGTTGCTGTTGGGAAAGGATTCGTACTCCGCCTTTAACACACTCGGTTTGTATTGAGGTAGCTACCGAAAACTGGGTATTCACGAGCAAAACGACTATCGTCAAGAATGGGATTCCATATCGCATGTTTGTCAATATCGATGGTATCATCGTGCTGGCGTGACAGTATTTGCTGTTGTTGCTATTGTTTAGTTTCGGTGCGCGCGGGCGAAGATCGTATTGTCTGATATCCGCAGAATCGCATTTTCTGATTTCCGCTTGCCTCGTGCTGCTCTTTGTCTTGGTTTTGTCTGTGGAGCTGTTTGAGGTTTCTTCTGGTGAAAACTCTGGTGGGGATTGATTGTCATATGCCGTGGATGTTAATTCGAGGGGTATCAATGCTGTTATCGATCGTTCTATGTGTTTCTTCGGTGATAGGCGCAGATCGACCGATCGGACGCTGCCGTCTGCGCTTTTGTGAAGTCTTGTAATGATACCCAATCGCCAGTTGCTTCGCGGAAGATTTTCTTCTGCGATAAGTACAACCTGGCCAACTTCCGGTAATTGTCTCGTATAATGTCCTTGTTTGATGCGTTTTTGATGAAAGTTCCGTAGCTCGAGGAGGTAGTGTGTCGTCCATAAGTGCCACAGTTTGGAAATATAGTGCCTTACTTGTGAAAAGTATTCGAAAGCTTCTGCTTTTGTCGACATCGTTGGAATGTAAGTGTCGTCTTGTGCGTCCTGATTTGAGTTGTCTGTTGGAGTGATGAGACTGATTCTTGTATGGGGTGTGAGAAAATCGATTGGTCGTAGAACGACTGGATCATTAATTTCGTTCCCACAATATGTGAGAGGGCGAGAGTTTACCATAGCTTCGCATTCGGTTGTTAGTGTGATGAATTCCGAACGCGTTAGAAGGTTTCTATTGACTGTCTTTCTTATTGCCATTTTCACTATGCCTATTAGGCGTTCGTAAAATCCTCCCTTCCAGGGGGATAGTGGTGTTAAGAAACGCCAAGTTATCCTTTCCTTCGCTAGGAACGTTCGTAGGAGTTCGTCATTTCGTACATCGAGTTGTGTTTCGCAGATTTCAACTATTTCGCTTCCAAGTTTGAAATTGGTTCCGTTGTCGCAGAGAATAGTGACTGGCTTCCCTCTGCGGGCTACGAATCTGCGGAGAGCGTGTACGAACTCTTTGGCACTCATGTTCTCTAGAATTTCTAAATGTATTGCTCGTGTTACCATACATGTGAAGAGACAAATCCATACTTTGTGCGAAACTGATTCGATTGGTTTTATATGAAAAGGTCCCGCTACATCGAGACCGATATGAGCGAATGCTCGGCTGGGTACTGATCTCTCTTGCGGTAAGACTGGTGTTTCTGGGTAATAGTATGGTCTTGCATTCCATCGTTTGCAAATAATACATTGACGCAAATGGCTCTTGACAATTTGTCTGCCTTTTGGTATCCAAAATTGTGTTCGTAGATTTGCCAACGTTGCGTTTGTGCCTTGATGACCTATCTCTTTGTGGATCTTCATTATGATAAGCTTTGTGAATTGATGTCTTGGCGGTAAAAGTATCGGCTCATTGGAATTTCTGGCAAGCATTGCTGAGTTGATTCGGCCTTTGCATCTAAGTATGCCTTCTTCGTCGTAGAACAGATTGAGGTGTTCGTACTTTTTTACTTCTGCCTCTGATATTTCGCCTTGTGCGGCTTTGATCAGAAGAATCTCCGCCGCTTGAACTTCCTGTGCTGATATGTGAGTTAGAGGTTGTTGGGTACTGATTCTAGATAGTGCCGGTAACGCGTTCTGTAGCTGTGTCTGTTTTGGACTGCTGATTTTGTCGTACACTTTCTTCTTAATGAATTTGAGAACCAAGACGGTTGAGTTTAATAATCGGTGAAAATGCGATGTATTGAATGTGAAGGTCGTATTAAGCGACGTAACACTGTGAGTGCACTGTATTTCAGTCATGTCCTCGACCACCTTTGAACTGTCCGGGAGTATGTGGAATTGTTGAAGGGTGTCGGGGTATGACGATTGCTTCGTTTGTAAAAATAGTGGTCCCGTCCACCATGCGTGACTCGAGAGCTGACTTCGTGATAGCCCCTTTGTCGCGCAATCTGCTGGATTGAGCTCTGTGGGTATGAATCGTAGACGTATCGCAAGGTTGCGTTGTGTTATGTCGTTGGTGATATCCAGTATTTCTTTGCGTCTGTTGTTGATGAAAATCCCATTCCTCTTCCCTGACCGCAGCCAATTAAGGGCTACCTGAGAGTCGCTGTAGATGTTGATTGAGTGGAAGTGTATCGCTAATTGTGTGATTATAAATTTGGACAGGCGATATCCCAGTTGTAATGCCAAAAGTTCGAGCTTGGGTATTGTCAGTTCGTTGACTGTTTGCTTGAGGGGTGCAAGTCTTTGTCTTGCCATGAGTAGTAAACATCGTGGATTTGATTGTTGATTCGCCACTCGTAGATAGGTTGCTGCTGCGAAGGCATTCGTTGATGCGTCGACAAATGTATGTAATTCATAAATATTGTTCACATCTCCGTCACTTATTGGACGTTGGATGATCGCAACAAAATTGGATGCGGAGTTACATATCGCTTTCCATTCGTCGCTATCCGACTGGGTTAAAGGAGTATCCCAATTATAGTCTTTCCGCCACAAATTTTGAAGAAAAATTTTTGCGGGCAAAAGTAACGGTATGAGATATCCCAAAGGGTCGAATGTTAGGTGTGTACTTTGCAACACTCGTCGTTTTGTGACATTTGGACAGAATTGTAACTTGCACGTTATAGAAATTGAGTCTGTTTGCGGGTTCCATGAAAGTCCCAAAAGTTTCGGTGAGGGTGAGGTGTAACTGTCTTGTGTCGGAATTGCCTGGTTGCAGGATTGATCATTGGTAAGAAACTGGCGTAGGTTCATGCCCATTTTCTGAAATACCGTTTTGCATGTACGATATTTGTCCATGAGCGATTCTGTGCATGTATCCGTCATCATGACGTTATCGACGTAGAGGTTATTCTTGAGCTGTGCTTTTATGTTCTCGTCGACATTGTCGAGACTGTCAAGCGCGCATTGAATGGAGATGGCTAACAGGAATGGTGAAGCGTTAACCCCGAAAGGCAATCGGCAAAATCGTAAGATTCGTATATTTTCGTTAGTTGGTGGCTTTTCGGTATCGTGTAGCCACAGAAAGCGTACTGAGTTTCTTTCGGAGTGTTGTAAATGGATCATGTGAAAAGCCTTTTCTACATCTGCTATCAGAATCTTTCGTCCAATGCGCGAGCGAAGAAGAATTCCACACAGATTGGGTAGTATCAACGGTCCTTGGTGTATAACGTCGTTGAGACTCAGTTCACCTCTTTTGCTTGAAGATGCATCTAGGACGATTCGGATTTTCGTAGTTGCGCTTTCGGCTTTGATTACTGCCTGATGTGGGATATAATACCATGGATTTCCATGAGCGTCGTCGCGGGCGTCTTCGATGAAGTTTTTGCTTAGTTGTTCGTCGATGATTTTGCAATATTCTCGCCACTGATTTGGTTGTTTTTCTTTCATCTTGTACAATTGGTGTAGTCGGCTGAGTGCGACTGAGTAATTGTCTGCTAACTTATTTTTATTATCTTTCCAAGGAAACTTCACCGAGATAACACCATGATCTATTTTTACACTGTCTTGGAATTCGTGAATTATGCGATTCTCCTCGTTCGGCGCCTCGATGCCGATTTTCTCCAAGTCCCAGAGGACTGAGTAGTCTGGGTTCGTATTGGTCGTTGTGAGAAGCGCTTGCCGTGTTATTGGAGCACTGTTAATTATCTGGAGAGTCGACGAGTCTTGTTCGTAATAGGCTTGACCGGATACTACCGGTCCGAAAAAGGTAGCGATGAGAAAGAGGCCTGAAGGCAATTCAACGAGTTTGGAATCTGGAATCATAATCGAATGGAAATAATCTATGCCTATGAGTATTTCTGGATTAATATGTTGTTGACCGCACGGTGGGTTATAATCTGGATAGAGATTGTTGACAAACTGGGAATCCTCGTCTGAAAGCTGATAGTGCATGATCGTGTGGGTGATCTGGTTATGAGTGAGACATCGAATGATCATCTGTTGCCCTTTGAGATTGTACAACTGTAGGTCTACCTGCTGCACTGCTGATGTTTCTGCGTGACCGCCAAATGTTGTCACGGTTATAATCTGTTCAGAATTTGTTGGTATCCCTAGCTTTTCGACGAGTGACAACTGTACGAAGGATTGATTGGAGGCAGTATCCAGCATAGCATATGCTGTCTCCATTTCTTCAGTATAGTTGTTGTGCAGACGCACGGTAACCAACATTAAGCGCGTTTGAGAGGACTTTATTTGTTGTATATTTTGTGTGCGCTGTATGCTGTGTACCTGTACTCGATTGCTGTTGCTTTCCGTCGAAGGTGAAAAGTGCACTCTTCTTCCTCCTCGTGAGGGTGAAGGAGACCGCGAAGAGCGATTGGTCTGATTCGTTTGGCGAGTAGGTGAACGTGATGTCCAATTCGCCGGTGATGGGGAACGTGATGGGTAATAGTCTAATTGTCTCGGTAACTGGAAACGATTCATCCCTCCAGGGCTCTGTGATGGTCTTGAATGTCGGTTGTTTGATCGAGAGGTTGGTTGAGGTGGTTGTCGTCGAGAGTGAGAGCGGTATTGAGGTGGTGGACTACTGTCCATTCGGCGTGGCTGCTGCCGATTGTCCCTACCGTATGTTGTGCGGGAGTAAAACTTTGGAGATCTAGTTGCTCTATCATTCGATGAGCAAAGCGAGATGTGATGACGGCCATTGCAGTTGGAACAATTTGGCCTGCTGCAATCTCGTGAAATATGTCTGGTGCTGAAACACTTCCAGCAGCCCTTATTGTTTCGAAGGCATTGAATTTTTTGCTGACGGGATGGAAAGCGCGGGCAATCGCTGAGACTATGGTTTCCTTCACAACCCGTACAGTTGATGGTTCTTGACCGTACATGTAGAGTCTGTATGTTGTTGCCATTGGTGTATTGAAACTGATGTGATACATATTCTCTTCGTTTGATAAGAGTTGTGAGGTTGTGGAGAAGTGTCTTCATTGTCCATTCCTGACCAGCATCGAATTCTCGTTGCGATATCTCTTCTCGTATCCTGCGAGGGAATGAATTGGTCACTGTGGTGATGATTGCTGTTGAGTCCACGTTTTCGCCGTGTTTCTCTAGTCCGGCGACCAACGCTTGAATATCACTCAAGTGGTTTCGTAGTGATTGCGGGTCATCATAATTCGTTCGAATTTTGTTGAGCTTGTTAAGTAATTCACGCTTAAGTCTCGGCTTGTCTTCGTATTGATCTTTGAGCTGCTTGATTGCGTCTGGATAGGATGAGCTTGTTCTCGGAATCATTTGGAGGGATCTGAGTGCGTCCCCTGTGCAGCTGTTCAGGAGAATCGATAGCTTCTCGATATTTGTGTATGGTTGCTTGTGGACCAGCTCTTCGAACATTTCCCAAAATGCTGGGAAGTCTATTGCATTGCCTGAAAACTTCGGAACTTGGAGGTCGTTGCTTAGCAGCCTTCTGTCGAGTGCTAGCCAATTCGCTGTTGGGTTCGCGGGACTCGCATTTCGGTACTCGTTTTCTCTAAGGAGCGATGCTTCTTGGCACTGGAGCTCCACATATCTGGATCGAAGTCTGTCAATGATGTCGCTTGTTCTCTCGATCCACTGCTCACCACGTTTGTCTTTCCAATACTGATCAAGCTGGGTTTGCAGGATTGTCCCCTCTTCACTGTCTTCTTTACTAACCTGCTGAATGATTGTATTGCACTGGGTGTAATAATCCCACAATGAGGTTTTAAGTTGATCGAGATGTTGCATTAGATCTTGGACTTGAATCTTGTTGGTGATAAGAAATGTTTCAAGTTCTTTAGGATCGGTTGGAAACGTCCACGGCTCATTGTATGGACCGAATTGCTCGTGAAGCGTGCTAAGGCGATTGAGCTCTCGTGTTAGTCTGCCTTTAGCAGTGGGAAGGTTGAAGGTTGTTGTTGCCATGGTCGACTGCTATGGGAGTGTGAAACAGCTGCGACTGGCCTACCTGCGCGGCTGTGGGCCTTATATACTCTCGAAAGGGGGAGGGGCGTCGCAGGGCGTGACTTGTACTACTGTATCTGTGGATCGCAATATGCTAATCGTCAAAATTCATGTTTTCACTATTTGTAGAATTTTCTTCGTATCGTTCCTCTGATTTCTGATCAGGCGTCAATTGGCTTGGTTTCCAATCTGTCCACTGGAAGGAATTTGCAAAATAGCATTAGTTTTATCGCGCTTTCCAATTCTGATTGATCTGACTTCTCGATTGCATTATCTTAGGACCTTCCGTAAGTCCGGTAATAACTTCATTGTATGCCCTCGTTCAACAATGCGAAGGAGCTGCCACCTCCTTATTCGCTAGACTTGTTGACGGTTAGCCGACTTTCTGTAATTTGTGAATTCACTTAGCCAAATATCGATAAAGACGTCCTTGACATCGTCTGTGTCAATCATTGCACTCATGGTGAAAACTGTCTGACTGACCAGTGGCTAGCTGGCTCAGCGACGGCCTCTGGCCGTCTCTCCTTGCCGGCGGACAGGAACATCCTCCGTAACTATTGACTGCACCTGCTATTTTAGGTGAATGCACTAGTGTCGGGTCGTAGTCGATATGCTTCTGTGCGCACGAATGATTTGAAGCTTTCGAATAGAACGAACTGGTGCATGCGCCTACTATGCTCGAGCTTGATTAATCGGCGATGGAGATGTCTTGTCTCGGTACCACTCAGGGAATGAGGACTTAACCGGCTACGGGTGTACACCGGGGCAGCGCCGACTGCCCGACAAAACGATCGCTTTTCTGTTTGATTACGGAGTTGTCCTTCTCCGGATTTTGATCACCGAGTAGGCTCTTCTCGGGAATTTTTACGAGTTGGCTCTTCTCGCGACACGCGGAAAATTCGTTTGGTTACGGAGTTGTCCTTCTCCGGATTTTGATCACCGAGTAGGCTCTTCTCGGGAATTTGTACGCATTTCTTTACTTGCTACTTCAGATTTGCTCGGAAATAACGTGTCTACCTCAACTGCCTTGCGTGTCTGTCAGGATGAAGGACAGATGTGTCTCATTGACTGCTGTCGAGTCGAAAAATTAGTTCAATTACATTTTCGGACCGTATTACTCGTCTCGAAATACTATGTAGCCGGCATCGGCTTCCGTTTGTTACTGTGAGCTTCGGTTCTCGATTTTGTTGAGAAAAAGATTGGCCAGTTCTTCTTCTCACCTGTTGTTGAAGCTTATTGGTGCAAGGGGTACGATCGAATACTCCGGCCGATGCACCATGTTTGGATTGCATCACTTTCCAATAGAGTTTGGTGGTTCGTTTGTGGAGAACGGCGTTCGTAAATACTTTTATTAATACACTAATCTGCATCTACAACACATACGACTGACGGATACAATGCTCGAGAGAGCATAGAGGAGAGAGGGAAAATAGACCACTTGCTACTGATTGCTGAATGCCCGGAGGACCTGCTTGCACCATTGTGTTCGATTTGTCTACTAGCTCGATGCCGTGCCTATCGACCCTGTCACTGTTGTTGGCTGTTGCTGTTGTTCATCTCTGACTGGATGTCGCGGTCGCAGTACTGTTACTGCTTCCCCATGATCGCGACACTTGGCCAGTTGTCCGCCCGGGCTGCCACCCCGAGGACTGGCCCCGAACGGCGGCGGGCGCCGCTTATATCTCTTGTGGGCGGAGCCACCCGGTTGACGGGCCCTCCAAGACAGCGCCAGCCAATAGACGAATTGCGAAAGACTGGTTCATGCGCTGCCGGTCGATACCGAGCATGAGGATGAGTCACCGGCAAGGCGAGGGACTATCGTAGGGTTTTATCATGAATATGCCAATATTCATGACAGGAGAAGTCGTTGACCCTTGCCTAGGAGGTGCTCCTATTTGACACTTGTTTCGTACATTTAGTGCGATGGGCAAGTGTAAAAGGTATGTGTAGGCTATCTTGTTCAGGTTTCAGGGTTTTTTGTAGAAGAAAATTTAAAAACTACCACTTCACCCCTTGGCCACCCCTAATTTACCGAAGTTGGACCAAAAAATGGATTTGGCTGAAGGTTTGCACAGAGATCATGATATCCGTGCACAGAGATCATGATATCCGTGCACAGGGGGTCATTCCCCCTGTGCACGGATATCATGATCTTTTTACGCAACAACGCCTAATTCGTGTGGTATGGGATTCTCTTAGACTTTGTATCTTTCCCTTGTGAGTGTTGTTAGTAAATATAAATAAAGTAGCAGAGTAAATGATGGGTGTGATAGGTACCAGTCCAAGGAAAGGCTAGAAGTGAAAGAAAAGTACTTACTGACAATGAAACACAAAATGCAAAAAACCGGCATCGGCGGGGAGCAAACCCATGACCCCTGGCCTGCAGATCCAGGACACTACCTATCAGCCACGGA
>CAXBUJ010000034.1:0-13473 GCA_963978905.1 Trichostrongylus colubriformis | reverse complement strand
CGATGTGTTTTGATCGACTTTTCGCCTGAGTTTCCCTATGTACTTGAGAACGTGTGCTGTAATGCGAAGAAGCTTGTTATACGAATTGGTTCTCTTGAATGGGATAAATGAAGTGTAGCCTTCTGAAGTTAAGGTGTTTGCAGACTTAAACTCGACTTCCGCCTCTTTGGAAGGTGTGGGTCGAGTAAAGTCCATGGATGAATTAGGCCATGTGTTAGGTGAATTAAGTATAAATCCTGGACCGTGCCACCACATATGGTGTATTAATTCTGAGGCTGATAGGCCTCTCGTTGCACAGTCCGCTGGATTGTCTTCTGTGTTGACGTAGTGGAATTGGTTAGTTATTTTGGATTCTGATAGTTCATCCATGACCTGTTTGATGTACTTGACTCTGTTATTGACGAAGGTTTTCAGCTGTTTCGAGGAGTGAATCCAGTACAGTGCTATCTGCGAATCAGATAGGATGTGTACCGATTCGAACTCGATATTCAGCTGTTTCCGTATGAAGCGAACTAGCTTTGCTGCCAGTACGGCTCCCATCAGCTCCAGTCTTGGAATGGTAGCCTTTTCGGCAGACGCCAGTTTGCTCTTCGAGAATATCAAGTTGCTGAAGGGTTGACCTCTATTTGGACGGCACACTAAGTACGCTACTGCGGCGTAGGCTCTCTGTGATGCGTCGCAGAAGAGTATTAAGTCGTACTTTGCATTTTTTGTAGTATTAATGTACCGTGGCGTGTCTTTGCGGAACCCTTTGATGTCGTTGACAATAGCTTGATATCTCGTCGCAGTAACTTCGTCAAATGAGTCATCCCAGTCGTACTTTTTTATCCACAGGTCCTGGATGAACATTTTAAGTCTAATGAATAGTGGAGTAAGGAGACCCAGAGGGTCGAACGTTGCTGCCATGGCTTTTAGAGCTGTTCTTTTTGTGGCTACTTCCTTGGATATTGTTTTAATGGGTACCGTTAGGGTATCCATCTCGGTATCCCATTTGAGTCCTAGTAGTTTAACTGTACTACATGTTCCTTTCATTCTGTCTTTTTCTGGAATAGCTTCGAATACCGTTCTGTGGTTCGACATGAACTCGCGAAGGTTCATGCCCATCCTGGAGAAGGTCTTCTTGCATAATTTTTGTTTTCTCAGACCTTCTTCTACGGTATTCGCCCCAATCAGCACGTTATCTACATATGTATTAGCTAATATTTCGTCACGTAGCTGGTTGTTGCTATCCCTCTCCAATGCGTATTTTACTGACATGTTGAGTAGAAATGGTGATGCGTTGACTCCAAATGGAATACGGGTGAATCGTAGGATGCGGATGTTGTCTTTCGTAGGCCCCTTTGTAGTATCTTTTAGCCATAGAAATCTTGTGGCATCTCGTTGATCCTCTTGTAGTCGGATCTGATGAAATGCCTTCTCCACATCCGCTATGATTAGTATGGGGCTTAAGCGTGCTCGTAGTAAGGTACCGCATAAGTCCGGTAACATTGATGGTCCTTGATGGATGCAGTCATTGAGGCTGGGAGCGCCCCTCATATGACTGGAGGCATCAAAGACTATTCGGAGTTTTGTAGTATTACTGTCTTCTTTGATTACGGCCTGGTGTGGTATGTAATATTCTTTGTTTCCATGTGATTTTTGATGTTGTACTTCCTCTATTATCCCTGACTGTAACTGCTGTTCGAAGGTCTTGCAGTACT
This sequence comes from Trichostrongylus colubriformis, assembly GCA_963978905.1. Lineage (NCBI taxonomy): Eukaryota > Metazoa > Nematoda > Chromadorea > Rhabditida > Trichostrongylidae > Trichostrongylus > Trichostrongylus colubriformis. Next base: position 11,773 of record CAXBUJ010000034.1, on the reverse strand, counting down.
CCTTCCACATTTTGCTATTTTTGTGGAGTTTGTTATATTGATTTTCCAATCGGCGTACTGCAAGTGCCTTATTGTCAGCCAATGGGGGATGTGAGGACTTCCATGGAAATTTGACGTATATGAGGCCGTTCTTGACCCTCACAGTATCATAGTAGTGTTGAATTATACTGTTTTTTGAGTCATCTGCATCGTCTTGTGTGCCTATGGCTTCCAGTCCGAAGAGATCGTTTATCATGCGATTTGTATTGTTTTCTTCGGACTCAATGGTTTCGGAGGTGGAGTATGATCTGGTTATAGACGATGACTTTTGACCTGACAAAACGGGACCAAGCTTTGTGAAGGATTTCACGAGGCCCGAGGGAAGTTGATAGCCTGAGTTGAATTCCACTACACCCCAGTAGTGGTCCATCCCAATCAAGATGTCAACCTCCTCGTATCCTTCGCTATCCACGACATGGTTTTCGTCGTTTGTTCCTCCTATGGCGGGCACCTTTGTTATGTAACCCTTGGTCCACAGGTGGAATTTCGTTGGTTGCCCGTTCTGTCTATTGTAAAGTATAATTTTGACACTATATGATTGCTCCGTATGTGAGTGTCCTCCGACTGTAAACGTTGTCATACTGGTGGGATGTTTGAGTTTTAACCCTAGACTTTGTGCGGTGGCTAATTTAATGTAGCTGCATTCTGAGCCGCTGTCTAGGAGCACGGTTAATGTTTGTTTCTTTTTTGTAATACGATTTGTCGTTGCTGCTTTTACGACCATTAACCGTGGAATATTCTGTGTGTTTGATACTTTGCATGTGATTGTTTCCTTTTGATTGTTTGGTGCTGTTTTGCTTATTTGTGTGGTGTTGACATTTAATTCTTTTTTGTAGTGTGATTTTGATGTTGTTTCTAGTTCACTGTCTGTTTGACTTGAGTCTGTAGTACTCCTGGCTGGACTTCTTGAGTGACTGTTGTAGGTGTATCTGGTATCTCCTCGTCTGAATCCAACTTTTGGGTGAGGGGATCCATGACGATATCCACGTGGTGTCCTTGTACTAGGCCTTGCTCTTCTATCTGGGCTTGACGACCTACTTGCTACTCTATTTCGATTTCTATAACTATTCGTAGAAGAGTAGCTTTCGGTTGGATCCATTCTCTGCCTATAACGTGGTCGTGGACTATTAGATCGGCTTGGATTACGGGGGTGATTTCTTTCAAAACACAGGGCCGTATGATGATTCCTCCCGCACTTGCGGCATAAGGGTGCGTCGCAGTAGGATTGTTGGTGTCCCTTCTGGAGACATTTCCAACATAGCTTTTGTTCTGTCACTATGCGTCTCCTTTCGTGCGGAGAAGGAATTTCCTCGCACTCGGTGGGGTCATGCCCTCCTCGGAGGCATAGACGACAGCGCCGACTGTTGGAATGTCTTCTCTGGGAACCGCTACTGCTGCGTGGACTAGTACTCCTCTTCTTTTCATCCCTTTTTGTCTTGTGATTTTTTAGGGGAGGTGTACGGCTTCGTGTACTACGGCTTGCTGACTTCCTTAATGCATTGACCGATGTTGGATCTGTGTCCTCCATCAACTCGAATTGATCAATGACTCTGTCAAGGGCAGACAGTAGGTCCTCTGTATTCCAATTGTCGTTTCTTCTTCTTAATTCGCCCACCTTTTCCCTTGTTTTTTGTGGGAATTTCGATCTAATAGTTTTCATTGTCATAGTGGATCCTGGCTGTTCGTTTAAGCTGCTTAATTGGACCCATATGGCCTTCACTTTACATAATGTAGTACGCTGCACTAGTGGAGACTCGGTTGCCGGAGGCAAAGACTCCAGTTGGTCCACTAGTCTGTTCCGTAGTAGTTCAGGCCTGTTATAAGTATTCTGTAATAACTCGACTGCTTTTGAGTAATTGTCGTCCCCTACTTGCACCGACGCCACCACATCCTTTGCATCTCCCTGAAGCGCTCTCTTCAGGTAGATAAGTTTGGTTGCATCCGTCATGTATGGGTGATTGTGTATCGCAGCCGCAAATATTTCCCAGAACTCCGGAAAAAGTGTTATGTCACCTGCGAAGTTTGGTAGTTCCAGCTTAGGTGTTTGAATTAAATGACTTGGGATAGGTGCTGGGTGTTCCGCTTCCTCTCTTCTTTGTTGCTGTTTTGCTATCACAGCTTGGACTTCCTCCACTGCTTTCTCCATGAATGAAACATTGATTCGCGCTAGCGTTAGCTGTGATTCACAATTTGTTGCCTCCCAGTGTTCTTGGAACCCCTGTAGTATGCTGGAGCCTTCTTCTTCATCTTCTTTTTTGTTGGCGTAGCTCTCAGCTCGTTTCCAGTCATTGAGTAGATTGCCTGATTGTTGCTGTAGTTTGTTCAGCACCTCCATGTATTGTCTTGTCCGTTGTGTTGAAGTATCTATCTTCCCTCTGGTTCTTTCTTCTTCGGCGACTTTCTCGGCAAGTACATTTTGGGCCAGTAGGTTTGTTTCTTCCAACGCCTTGGTGGTCTTCGTAATCTGGCCTTTGAGGTAGCCGACGGAAGTCATGTTGATCGATGACGTGTTGACAGCAGTGGTGACGGGTAGGCCACGAGAATATTCCCAACTTTGGGTTTTGGAAAACCTGAAACCTTACAGACGTCGTCACAGTGTAAAGGGCGAATGCTCGTAACGATGAAACGGCGTGAGTATATTACATGATAAATTGCATACTGACAGATAGAAATAATGAAAAATGATTGGGTTTGAAAACAAAATTGGATTGTTTTGATTTAGACTTTGTTGAGGTATTTCCCCGTCTCTCTTGCAGCTGTTTTGGAATTTATGCTAGTATTGTACTATAGTGTCATTGGATCGTAGGACCAGTTTTATTTAGAATGTGTACCAGTTTGTACGGGTGTTAAGTATAGTGCATATGTGGTCAGGAGGTGGGGCGGAGACGATGACCGAGGGTTTGTGGAGCCGGTAGACCCAAACCAGAATTTTAACACCTATCCTTTCTACCTTATTGGGTGGCCAACCCACACGGTAGAGGAACGAGCGCGCTCTCTCAGTGCGCCCACTCTGACAGTGGGACTAACATGCATGTGGTACGTACCTACAAGTCTACCTCCTCTTCCAGGATAGCGATCCACCGCGCTACCCTTTTGGTAACTGCGGCTGAGACCCCCGTGTCTCATTTAAGGCGCTAGCTCCTACCTTGTCAGTCGTCCCGTCTCCCACGTCCTGATTTGCCTAGGTATTGTACTACTAGAAGCCCCGCGCGCGTACATTTAATTTTGACAAGGCTGCCACCACTTGGCAAATTTAAATGCCTAGGGCCCTAGAATACTTAGCACCCTAGTTAATGTACTATACCTAACAAACGATCTTACTGGATTACTTATTGAGGTGGAGGAAAGGCTACGCGCACTCCCATGGGTAGTGGTAGGGCCGCTTTTACCGACCGTCGATCGATTAACGGTCGAACGGGAACGTTACCTACGGCCGATGCACCATGTTGCAAACGGCGCCCCATGGGTGGCCCGCGGTAACTGCGGACCGCGCCTAACCTGTCCTCCCGGGGTCCTAATGCTGAACTAGAAGGGGACCGGATACCCGAGCAGACCAAGCTGACGCCTGGGAACTTTCCCCAATAATCCCAAATCACACGACAACACTGATACTGCATGACACAAACGCACACTATGCAAGAAAGATCGAAGGAAAAACCTCTCAAGGGATTTAGAAAGGAACACACGAGAGTAGTAATAATTTTATGTGAACTAAGAATGCAACCAATACAACACAAATCTGGATTAAAGGATAACTCACGCCGGGCTCTCGCTACGAGCCCCGTCCGACGACACTACTGGTAAGTTTCGTAGGGAATTCCAAAGTTGGGACGATTCTTTAGCTGATTCTAAGGGCCTAAGCCCCGTGGTGCCGCCGCCGACCTCGTCAGAGAGGCCCGTGTGACTTGCAGGAGAATATAACTATGTGCCACACGCTTGTAGAACCGGAGAGAAGACTGCCCGGGGAGGTCCGTGATGGTGCCGCGGTGCGCAGCCGTCGTTCGATATCGAACGATCACGGAATATGACCAACGTGGAGCCGCGGCGGTCAAACCCACGGGAGCCCGTGCGCCACAGGAACGAAGGAGCGATCCTCGCTTTCGCGACAATTGTGGTGGATTAGGAGCTGTTAAGATACAACCGCTTGTTATTGTATGAGCTAACAATAGAGTTGATCGCGTAAGAAGAGGTGATTTGGTGAACGTGGAAAGAATTGAAAAAGACGGTTACACCTCTGAATATTTAGCCAAAACATGTCGTAAAAGGCTACCGCGATATTAAGCGTTAACCAGAAGTTCTTGGATTACGCCACGCCTTCGCCTCCGGCCAGAAATGTAGTAGCACTTGGATGGGTTAGGTCTATGATATTGAAATATAAAGCCAGACCAGTGGCTAAAGTCAATGGAGCCACTGGTCAAAGCCTCTCTGGCAGTTTGGAAGCAGTTGAACATTCAGAAGTGGAAAGCTTAGGTGGTGCATTTGTGGGAATTGAAGGCCACCCAGGTGAAATAGTAGGTGCTCCAACAAAGGAACTATGCGACTTTGAAAGGGATCTAGTGGTGGAATCGCACAAGAGCACTAGCAGTAGTAAGCGATAGTGCTGAAAAAGAGTGAAGTCTTCCTGCTTAAAAGACTCTTACAAGGACAGTGATCAGAGGACTGATAGCGAGGAGGAAAGGTGCAATGGGATTTGGGATGTAAGGTACAATGCCGCTCGCGTCGCGTGAGTGATTTTCGCCTTGCGACGGTTTGTTTGCGAACAAACCGTCGCAACGTCATAACATCGTGCAAAGTGGATAAAATGGAAAGTTCTCAGGGGCGTTGGATTCGTCTCGAAGCGACGAGTTCAGTATTGTATAAAATGTCAAATTTTGATCAGCAACAGTCCTGAAAATCGCGCGAAAACGCGTTTTCGCGCGATTTTCAGGACTGTTGCTGATCAAAATTTGACATTTTATACAATACTGAACTCGTCGCTTCGAGGCGAATCCAACGCTCCTGAGTGCTTTCCATTTTACCCACTTTGAACGACGTTATGACGTTGCGACGGTTTGTTCGCCAACAAACCGTCGCAAGGCGAAAATCACTCACGCGACGCGAGCGGTATTGTAGATTCTGGCATGATTGGACTGAAATCCACCTTGAAAACTGAGGTAGTGAAGTAATGATGAACTCAAACGTGGATTGAGCTGACCGAAGGGGGCCGCTGTGGTTCGAAATTGTATCGTCATCGATCAATCTGATCAGTTCTTTTGCTGCATTCCTGCTCCACTCGCTGTCGATAGTGAATGCGATATCGTCAATCAAGCAGATTGTGGAGCCAATTTGGTGCAGCAGTCAGTTCCTTTCATGCTCAGGCAAACTAGTGGTATCAATTCATGAACGAACCCAGAGTTGGGCTGTGTTCACAGTTTTGTAATTTGCGGAATTGCAGAATTGCGGAATTTGCGGAATCATGGAAAGAAGAATAGGTACGTATAGATCGGGAGAACTGCGGAATTTGCGGAATTGCGAAAATGCAGAATCGCGGAATTTGCGGAAACCAAGAATTGTGGAAAGCGTTGATACGTATCTAATGCTTTTCCGCGAAATCCACAATTCTGCATTCCACAATTCCGCAAATCCGGAATTCTCCCAGTCGATGCGTATCTTCATCATTTTCCGCAATTTTGCAATTGCGCAAATTCCAAAACTGTGAACACAGCCTTATGGAAGATTTGGTTGTTCAGGCCGATCCAAGTTGTCATTTCGCCTAGCCATGTATGTGACAGCAGTGTCACCCGTCAGTCCCCTTCCTTCTGCCTACAGGATTTCTCGATTGTGTGTAGCTGCTATTCGAAAGTCAAGGTTTATAAATGAAATATGAATTCCATTGAAATAGGCAGAATGAAAAACTAAAGTTCATGAGGTTGAGAAGTGTGATTTTCAGCTTTTCTCACTTTTTATGGCTTTTGCGCCATAACTTTTCATATAGATAATTCAATCTCTCACAGGAAAAGTGCGCATGACTTGTTCACAATGAAAGCAGCCAGAAAATTGTTAAAGAAGTTTCGGGAACGAAAGACAAGATCAACTGAATCAATAGAATCGAAAGAATCCTTTGGATCACATGAATTAGCTGAACAGCAACTGAAACAGAAATCCCTGGAGGAAGCGGGAAGAAGTTCAAAAGAGGAAGGTATAGAGGCCTCCCTTTTTTCAATTTAAGTGGTTGTTGTTGTGGTCTTCGGGGCTATGTGTGCATTATTGTAAAAGTGGATAGTTATGCGAAAGGATATAATCCTTCATTATTCAAGAATTAGTTAGTCCCTTCATGAGATAAGCCATGCACCCACGTTTGAAGAAAATTATGTGCAATAATAAATTATGTGAGCGTAATGCCGACCGTGGACCATGGAGGTTCGACGACTGAAGGTGCGCAGCGTCAACTAGCCAGTAGGCGTTGTTGATCTATCACAGCTCGATTTATATCTGGCGTTCTGTCCTGTGTTCTTCTATAGTCTATCGATTGCCTATAATTCTAGCAGCTGTTATGAATAAGTCTGTGTTTAGAAAATAGGCTGCCGACGATAAGAAATCTTGATTGAGGATGAAGGTTAATTTAATATAACTTATCCCAATGATGTAGGGATGTTACATGTAAAACTATGTATCATACTTATAACACGATGTATGACAGAGAGATTAGTTACTTTGAATTAATTTTCATTTTCAGTCGAACCGTCTTTTATTGTCAGCAGCCTATGTACAAATTAGTGTATTAATCCTCCTGGGCGAGTCCATATGATCGCGTTCATGCTTTGCGCTAACAGAGCATGGTTGCGTTCACAGGCAACGAAGTAGAGTAGCACGGGAGAGGGGCAGAGACGACATAGGCAACGAGTTAGGGTGGCACAGGCGGAGACGCAGAGACACGCTGCCATAGCCCGCCATCAGCACCGCAAAGTATGATCGCGACCTACAATTCACGATCCCGTGAAGATGTAGGGCTTGGTTGGTATACGGGATTTTATGCTCGGGAAGTACAAGTGGCGGTAGCGCCATTTGCAACGAAATCTTATAAACTTTTCATTGTGTTCCTGCTTGACCCTAAAGCTTAGAGGTATTTGGCTTTTCCTTGCCGGATTTCAAAGTTCCACTCACATCTCTTGCCCTTTGAAAAATTTGAAGAAGGGGAAATTTCTGCTGGTCGCAGGCGGGTTCGATCCTTGGCTTACGTGTGAATGGCGGACCGCCTAGTTGCTTCGCCACATTCGCAATAACAGGACCATCAGCCATTAGCTCAGATTTCTCATTAGTTGACCTACTGGATCATCTTTTCGTTTTTGCAGTTAGCATGTTACCTGGCATGTTCATCCCTAGGCGAGACCTTCGAATGCGCTCATCGCCCGCATAGTCATCATGTCACGCCCCCCCCCCTCCCATCAAATGTGAAATTGTTTGTTGGCCTTGTATTTCTCGTTCTGTGAAGTGGTATGCTTTCAAACGATGAGCGACCGTTTCTCTACGATATGTGCTAAATTGAATTGCTGTTCATTCGGAAGGCATGACAATCGCGATTCCGATTCAACCAGCACAGGCGGCAGTACTATAAAGCAACGTCGGTGTAAGTTCCTATTGATTATTTTCCGTTGTTGTTCGTTGACAATGGAATCAGGAACCAGACATTGAGGGTCAGTTAGTGTTTGTGGTGACTCATGGGCAGCATCAGTGGCGGTTTATTACGAGTGAACATCTCAGAACAAATGTCAAAGAGATAAGTGTGACCTTTAGCCCATGCCTGTGCTCCTAATGGGGGATATTAGCACTGGCTTAGTCATAGGGATGCGCTTCGTGACCTAATTTTAACGAATACCTAGGGATTTAGGGATTGAGCTCAGTACTCACACTGATATTTTAACTATGGAGAGGGAATCTCAGTCATCACTGAAGTACCGAACTGGGTCACATTATAGTGCCGAACCCGCATCGTGCTTTTTACACAATATTTTAGGTTGTAAGGAAAGTTTCGGTCGGTAATCGGAAAGCGTCTAATCAGAAAGGGCAACTTCTTGTCTATCTAAGGAGCACAATATGAAAGGTTACGTTCATGTTTGTATGTTGACGACCTTTTCAATTTATCTCATGAACGCGCAAACCGGCCAGAACTTCCCTTATAACCTAATAATAACGATAATAGTTAAGTGATACCTGTCCATAACCAAATGTTTGATAGGATAGTTCAACGCATTCTCCATGCCATTGCTGACTTTATGGACTCGGCTTTTGAGCATGCTACGCCACCACATACCATAAAAATCAGGTATATCAAAAACCGGTCCCGGGATAGCGCGTGCTGGGGCGCGTGGAAGATGTCATCTTGTTTTCCTTCATTTCTCACGAATGTTAGAGTGTTATGTAAAACGACATGGGTAATGACGGCAATGCAGCATCTTGCCCGAACACTTTCTGACAAAAATGTGGCCTATGCTATTAACATATTAGGAAAAGGCTGCGGTAATTAATGAAAGTGAAACAGTCAATAACTAAGGCCGTGTTCATACTTTTTGGCGGCGGCATGGCGTGGCTGCTTGTCTCTGCGTCTCCGCCTTTATTACCCTGTCTCGTTGCCTATCGTCTCTTCATCTCCCCGTGTCATTTTGCCTCGCTGCCTGTGAGCACAGCCACGCCGTGTTGGCGCTGAGTATGAATACGGCCTAAGTACGTAACCACGAATTGCCGGCGCAAAGCATGAACGCGACATGAAGTGGTTATTAGCAGCTGTAATGCTGCAAAAACGTGGTCTTCAACAAGCATTTCGGCGCCCTACACGGTTTTTTATTAGCGCTTGTCTCAGCTGTTCTTTAGTATTCATGCGAAAAGCGACAAACCTCTTCCATTGAACACTGGGAGCGTCTCATTCGGTCTGCATTGTTTTTTTTTGGATGAGTCATTCCGCAGTCATATGATACTGCCCCATAAACTACTAACCTGCAATCTGGGACACACCGGAATCTTTTCCATGATGCGTTGCTGTTTTTTTCACTCACAGGATATCCTTGGATTTCAAAAAAGTCGCCTAGGATGGTTTTGTGGTTGTAAAGCATCGGGTTGTTTTTCTTCCTGGCGACTCGCTAGAATATTCGCGATATGGGGGCTGGTTCATGCTAGGCTGCCTAATCAAACGGGCTGAGTATCGACTGGCTTTCGCTCCAGTCTGAGCGGAGTGGCATTCGAATTCCCCGTGAATGGGGGGTCGATGCCTAGAGTGTCGCACAAGGTCTCAGTAACAATAGCCACTTCATTTTTGATTATTGTTTTTTTTTTTGAAAAAAAAACCGTTCAAAGCATTGAGAAGTTTTTCCAATATAGGTCCGATAATAGTAAGTCCGAATAATTAGCATTCTACAAGGCGGAGATGGTGTAATAGGTCTAGCACCGCTTCCACTCCCATGGTCCTGGGATCATATTCCAGACATGCCCACTTAAGCCAACCGTGCACTCCATCCCAAGGGATTCGGTAGGAAGGTGCCAAACTCGTCTGAGAGGATAGAAACACATTTGTAAATAATCTGAGCCTAGTAGATCATTGCATAACCAAATCGCACTATGTATTACGATTCTGAACAGAGGTGGATGCGTGGCGCATCCAACAAATTAATAGTTCGCGATCACTTTCATTCATTTCTCCTCGGTGTTCGAGTGTGAGGCGATTACGTTGAATAATTGGTATAACACCGTAGAAATGTGGTGATTTTGAAAACGTACCGATTAATGCACTAATTAAACAATATTGTAGCAGCTTATTTTGCGATGAAACAATGCATGGTATGCTTATGGCATTATTCATTCTAGCATATGCTCTTTCATCAGCAAATGCAAAATTACCAACGATTATCTTAAAACTATCGAAAAGTGGTTCCTGCTTTAATAATGAGAGAATATGTGGAACAGGAATTCCTGCTTTAATAAGAAGAGAATATGTGGAACAGGAAGAGTAAGAAAATGAAATTAGAAAAAAGCTGAATAAGTGGATGAATACTGCCATAAGCTCTCATTCCTTTTCAAATTTATTATTTTTCCTCGTTTTTCGATGGGGATAGAATCGAGTTTTTTGCTTTTTTTCTTTTTTCTTAAGATGGCGGCGCTTATGATGATTTTATACTTCCCACTGTCGTGTTAAAGTGAGTGAGGAATTTCCCGGGCTCTCCGGGCCCTCTGATCGGCTGTAAGTTACACTGTGACGACCCAAGAAAGGTCAGAACGTGACAAAAGAGCTAAACAGGGAGAGTAACCGTCGAATCGACAAGGATTACGCTACACTCTAGTCCATGAGGTTCCGGGTTTGAATTGCTTGGAGTCATCGTTTTTGTTATCATTTCTCACTGAAGGTACCACATCTATTCACTGATAATACTTTCCTCTTGGCTCTTCATTTTATGTTTTCCAAAACATTCCACTTCATGCAAAGTTCTCATTTTCATGATCGTTCCTTATGCAGGGCCTTTTATTCAAACACATGAGTAGCGAAAGGCTTAGAGAGCGCTCTATCAAAATTCTTTGTCCATGGAATCAATCTAGTACGGGAAAATCTTTATGCGAAAAGATCTCTTTGTTCAGAAGTCCTTTCATCATTTTGCAGTTGGCAGAAGATGGAATGCCGTGAACACTGGCTGGTTCATGTAGATCAGTTTATAGTACGATGCTCCTAAGCTTTCAGACAACATTTATACTTAACGAGCGATTATCGTGGCTCCCACGATTTCCCGCCGCTCAATGTCGGCTAATGCGTGCTACGCGTTGCTGCGCGTCGCGTTAATCACGACAGCCGAGTATAAATCCTACAACGCGCAATGAGAGTCGTATGCTAGGCACATTGTAATATGCTGGGTCTTTTCTAAGCACTCTGATCTGTATCCCTCATTCATCCTTCCGAGCTCTTGCAACTACTGTAGCACTAATTCGCACAGATATTGGGTTGTGCCTAATTAATGTGGCTTTTTCCAACAATTTTATTTGGCAAAAACGTATTTAAATGATTTGAAAGCGTTTTCGCCACCATATTGAAGGCTGCTTCCCATGTATTAGTCGTCAAAACGTCTATTTCCTCTACAGAAAAACGTCAACCAAAACAGCCGCATTAATTATGCACCAACCTATTAGCATTTGATAGCTGTATAACTCATACTATCTTTGCAAAACGTCGTCTTTCCATCAGCTAGTTGCTCTGATTCTTGACATATCTGTCGAAGAAGTTGTAAGCAGTATTTATTTCTTTTTACAAAATTATATCGTACAGTGGAAATCAATGGGAGTTTCATGAGGACAACGGCTTCCACCAAAACATGTTTATTGATGTTTTGATTGCAATAAAAGGTCGTCTCGATTGAGGATACTTAAAGACACCAGGAGGGGGTAATTTTGACTTACGGTAGAACAGACGTAGTGTGGACGAGCTTGAGTGGCCGCCATTGCACAAACTCGCCAATTTGACGCCTTGGCATGGTGCCAAAAGAAGATGGTTCTAATATAGATTTGTTTTTTCCTTTTAGTTTTCACTTTGTTCTTTCTTATATTGTTTCCAGATGTACTTACGGGTCAAATTAAGTCGGGGGGTGGGGGAGAGGCAAAATTTTCACCCACGTCAAAGCTTCTTTCCCTTCCTAGGGTTAGGCTGAAGGAGATGACACCTAAGCTTTGATAGATGCTTTTTAATGTGGAGGAGGGGATATCAATTTTAGCCTAAGCCTAGTAA
>CAXBUJ010000033.1:0-23314 GCA_963978905.1 Trichostrongylus colubriformis | reverse complement strand
CCGGCAATTTGTGAATCTGTGGGAATTTGTGAATCATCCACACCAGAAGTACTAATTGCCTCTTTGGTATTGAGACCCCGACGAGCACGCGACCTACTCTGTGACATGACGCTGTTTTGATCTGAGCCGTGAGAGCCTGTGGCCTTTGCCCTGTGGCAGCATTTTGGTCGCCGGCGGGATGGTCGTCTTTGCACGTCTCCGTTGTTAATCAAATTTTCTGACTGATTTCTTCCAAATATCGACTTGGTATTCATATATTATATTCTGACTGATTTCTTCCAAATATCGACTTGGTATTCATATATTATAAGTAATACAACAAAAGACGACCAGTTGGAAGTTCAGAAGCGTAAGTGGGTTCGACTCTTCAGGTGTTGGATTTCCCCGAGTTTATTTTTCAGTCGTTCATATCGTTTTGTTTATTGATTTCGCCTCCCCCTATAGATTCAAGATCAAAACAGCGTCATGTCACAGAGTAGGTCGCGTGCTCGTCGGGGGTCTCAATACCAAAGAGGCAATTAGTACTTCTGGTGTGGATGATTCACAAATTCCCACAGATTCACAAATTGCCGGCATGACCATGAGCGACATTGTAGGTGCCATGATGGAGCGCAACGAACAAATAAAAGATCCTATCATGGCCAAATACATAAATGCTCTTGTTTCGAAGTTACCTCAGACGATCAGCGATGCTGTCGAGGCTGACAAGCGGGGGCGCAGCCTAGTCGTCTCTGGGATCCCAGAGCCGGATCCTCAGTTGCCTCCTTCCAGCAAGCAACAGGATGTGGAGGCAAAGGTTACGGAGGTCCTGGATATCCTGGGCGTCGAGTGCAGACCAGTAGAGGTCTACCGCATGGGTAGACCTGGTGGTACGCACCCGCACCTAGTGAAACTAGTGCTGCCTTCCAAAAGTCATTGGATTACAGCACTCTCAAACAGCCGCCGCTTACGTAACTCCCGGTTCCCGGACGTATTCGTGCGCAAAAGTTTAACCCCTGCAGAGCGCACTCGGGAGTTCCAACTTCGGCAAGAGTGTAGGGCGCGCAACAAGCAGCTTAATAGCCGTGTCTGGGTGGTTTACCGGGGTGAGTTAAGACGCTCAGACGAGATTCCCAAATCGAAGGTGTCGGAAAACTCTTAGTTCGCCACGGAACACCCCCAGGAATCAGTTGTTTCCTTTTTAACTCAAGGAGTTTGAATAACAAACTTCATCACTTGCACTTTTTTCTTGACACTTATAACCCCGACTTAGTTTTCATCACTGAAACATGGCTATCATCCAAGATATCGGATAGTGAACTGTCTGCCAATCGCCCCTATAATGTTTTTCCTCTTGATCGCAAGTGTAAAAAAGGTGGTGGGGTTTGTTGTTTAGCTAGGAATGTAATAAATTTATGTACTGTTGCTGCCCCTTGCCAGAAGTCGGAACTCCTCTGTCTCGAGGGGTGCGACACTTCCACTTCCGTCCCCTTTAGAATTATATTAGCATATCGACCACCTAACTCAAATTGTGAGGACGACGAATGCCTCATCGATTCATTAGTATATCTTTGCAATTCAAGTGAACATCTAATTCTACTTGGTGATTTCAACCTCGACATAGACTGGATAGCTCGGAATGCTAAAAGTTCGACCTCATCCAAATTTCTTGAGTTTTTCGAAAGTTGTGGTCTAAGGCAGTATGTCACTCGTCCTACGCGTGGAGACTCCGTTTTGGATTTGGTACTGGCAAATAGTCCAGTTATAGAAGAGCTGCATGTTTGCTCTCCTCTAGCTGGATCTGATCATAGTGTAGTTTCCTTCAAAATTCTGATATCGATACCACAACCGAAGCAGTTTCCTCTACCGAATTTCATGAAAACCGATTTTGTCTCCCTCCGTGATTATTTTTCCTCAGTCGATTGGTGGAATGTTTTTGAAGGATATCTAAATGTTGATGACATGTACAAGAGATTTTGTCGAGTTCTATATGCTGGCTTTGCCCAATATGTACCATTTGAAACTATGGGCGTAACAAAACTGCGATATCCAAAGCATATCAAAAACCTGATGGCTCAGAAAGCTCGACTTTTCAGTAAACTTCAGACCTCCCCACCATCACTTTTTCATTATAAGCAAGTTTGCAGTGAATTAGACTTCCACCTGAAAAGATTTCTAGCTCATAATGAAAGACGAATCATTACAAAATCACGCAAACGAATGTTTTATTCTCTCGTAAAAAACAAACTGAAGCCGCATTTGAACGTCCCAGTGCTTTATAATGACGCTGGTGGCCCTCTATACAGTGAGGATCAGAAAGCTGAGGCACTTGCCAGTTATTTTGCATCAGTCTATCACACACAGATGCTATGTGCCAAGAAGCCTCAGTAAACCCAGAGGGTTACCACTGCGAGATAACAGTAGTACTTGAAGAGGTATATGGAGTTCTGAAGTCGCTGAAAAGTTCCTGTTCGACTCCATTTGATGGAATTCCCCAAATTGTCCTTAAAAAATGCCCGCAGTCTCTATTTAAACCTATTTCGATGATCTTAAACGCCTCTTTATTATTTTGCGAAGTCCCATCAGTCTGGAAAGAGTCCCTCGTCACAGCGATTCCCAAAGTGTCGAAACCGTGTCAGGCATCTTCTTTCCGTCCCATGAGCATCACCTCACCAATAGTCAAAGTTCTGGAAACGTTGTTGCGCGATAAACTCGTACAACAATTTGCCAGAGCTAAAGTCATTCCCGCAGAACAGCATGGATTCGTAACGGGTGCCTCCACATGTACCTTGATGGCGGATTGTGTATTTGACTGGAACTTGGCTGTAAATAAAGGTGAAGGTATCGATGTCATTTACTTCGATTTATCGAAAGCTTTCGACAAAGTAAGTCATAGTAAGCTTTTGTGCAAACTACGCCAACTGGGTGTTAATGGGACCCTAGTAGAATGGATTCGCTCCTACTTGAGCAATAGGCACATGTGGGTAAGAGTCGGAAACGCGTTTTCAAAGCGTTACCCGTGTACCAGTGGTGTTCCCCAGGGTGGTGTGCTCTCACCTCTTTTGTTCTTAGCGTACACCTATGACTTACCGAATTAATTGAAAACACACCCTGCTGTCAAAGTGCAGATGTACGCTGATGATATAAAGATTTATGGTGTATACACTGAAGATACTCATGAGTGTGTCCACGAGGCTCTAACTCACTCCATTAGTAATATGATGGCGTGGGCTTCAGCCTGGGAGATACCCGTCAACCTCAGTAAGACATCGGTTCTTCACCTGGGAAAAGCCAAGACAGTTCCATACACGTTCAATGACGTGGTGATAAACACTTCGCAAAGTGTTCGGGATCTTGGGTTTTATATGAACAGGGAGGGAGCTGGACTTCGATCGGCACATTAGTCTTACTGTACAGAACGCATTTTATGTTTTATTCACCATTTTTAGAAACATTCGATGCAACGATGCCTCCACCTTTGTGAAACTTTACAAGACTTACGTAGTACCAATTTTAGAATATGGATCACAAATTTGGAGCCCTTATAAAAAGAAACTACAGGCTAAAGTCGAAAAAGTTCAGCAAACTTTTACTAAAATTCTGAGGTATAGATGTTACCCGAATCCAGGGTACCCTGTTCATATGCCCAATTATCAAGATCGTCTGAAGTGCCTAGGACTGAAATCGCTACTCTACCGGAGAGTTTTTAATGATGTCGTCTTTTGTTTTAAGCTTCTGAGGGGAGAATTAAATCTCAGGCCCAGTAAATACTGGAGGTTTGGACCTTGCAGAGGGCGCACGCGGAAACTTTCTCTGCAGTGTCCTACACTGGCGAAAACACAGCAGTCCAAGGTTATCAATTCCCTGCTCTTTCGCGGGGCGAGATGGCTGCAGTTGTTGCCGGCGGAGATAGTGGACGCTCAGAATGCTTGCACTTTCAGAAAAAGATTGAAGAAATTGGATTTACTAGCTGTTCTCGGCATTCCGGACTTTTGAAGTTATTTTGAGATCGAAAAATTTTTCATTTCCAGTAGTGCGAGTTTGAGGGCCTTTTACAGCTACTTGCTTCCGATGGATTGATGGAGGCGACGTCACGATGTGCTGCGATATTTTCTTCTCTTTTTTTTTGTAGTTCATCACATTTCACTTTTTCTTGATTGTTTACTAAATTTTGATTTCGCTGTTCGCGCTCGGAGTGTTGGTCTAGGGTAACCGACAAGGTAGGGATACAAACAGAGGGTATATCTTAGATTATTCTTTTCTAGTCTCACATGATTTGTACGGCCACTTGTTTCGATCATAAAGAGAAATCTTATCTGGCGGGTCTGAAGCTGAATTGTCAGGGGTAGGGAATACCTGGCAGCCGAAAATTCAGCTTCAGATTCCTTACCACCCTGTTTTGTCTTGGAGTGACGTTTTCCCTAGCGTCATCCGCCTGAATTGTTTACAGAAGCGAATTGTGGACTTTGAGACGCTCTTAACGATTTCAGCTACTCAGTAACTGCTGAAGTGGTCACAATTTCCTTCTGTCTATCTCAAAATTAGTGGGCTTCTCTCTACCTTCGTTGGTTTCACTATAGACCGCAATGCACTCATGTTTTGTGTTACGTTTGTGTTCTCGTTATAGGCAATTGTTATAGCGCACCTATGCGTGCAATAAATAAATAAAATAAATAAAATAAAATAATGTTTCCTTCACCTTTTGACAAAGTTTATATATGTTTTCGATAGAGCTTTTTTTGCTCTACAAAAATATACTAACTGTTTTTGGTTCCTTCGACTACCTAATATTTATGAGGTTTGGAAATGAAGTAAGCTGAAGGCAAGAAATTGGCCCTTGCGCACCTCATTTTTCTCACCTAACATCGAGATCAAAAAATGTCTGTGTATACGTTTTGATAGAGCTTTTCCAGCTCTACGAAATGATACTACTTTTTATTCAGATCGCTCAACTTTTTGCAGTTTTTAAGACTCACAAATGCAGTACTTGCAAAAGTGTGCACTTTGGTTATCATCTCTTCCTCGCCCACCATCGAGATTGGAGAAGGTGTGCATATATGCATTCGATAGAGCTTCTTCTACTCTACAAGATGATATGACTTTTCCTCTGTATCCTCTCACATTTTAGCATGTAGCAATAAGTTTTTACCTGTTTTTCAATCCAATATTGCATAATGAAAATAGGTTTTTTGGCAGAGCGTTTTGCACCATTCGATAGAGCTCTTTTAACTCTACAAGGCAGTTTTTATGGTTTTTTGTTTGAATCAATTTTTCCATTTTTTAGACCATTTAAAAGTCGACGAAATCGAGCATTTTTGGCACCTTGTAATGAAAATGCTCGATTTCGTCGACTTTTAAATGGTCTAAAAAATGGAAAAAATTGATTTAAACAAAAAACCATAAAAACTGTCTTGTAGAGCAAAAAGAGCTCTATCGAATGGTGCAGAACGCTCTGCCAAAAAAAACCTATTTTCATTATGCAATATTGGATTGAAAAACAGGTAAAAACTTATTGCTACATGCTAAAATGTGAGAGGATACAGAGGAAAAGTCATATCATCTTGTAGAGTAGAAGAAGCTCTATCGAATGCATATATGCACACCTTCTCCAATCTCGATGGTAGGCGAGGAAGAGATGATAACCAAAGTGCACACTTTTGCGAGTACTGCATTTGTGAGTCCTAAAAACTGCAAAAAGTTGAGCGATCTGAATAAAAAGTAGCATCATTTTCTAGAGCTGGAAAAGCTATATCGAAACATATAAACAGACATTTTTTGATCTTGATGGCAAACGAGAAAGATGAGGTGCGCAAGTGGCAATTTTTTGCCTTCAGCGTACTTCATTTCCAAACCTCATAAATATTAGGTAGTCGAAGGAACCAAAAAACACTTAGTATATTTTTGTAGAGCAAAAAAAGCTCTATCGAAAACATATATGAACTTTGTCAAAAGGTGAAGGAAACGTTATGAAAAACGGGGTTAGAAAAAACCGCGGGGACTTATTCCTCAACCCAATATTTGTCGCCATGCGTATAATGTTTGCAGAAAGATTTAGCTGTATAAAGTGTCGGGCAAAGTTCCAGCGTTTAAAAAACGGTAATGAAAGCTTGGATGACGAAGAACATGGAAGTCGGCCTCAAGTCGTTGAAACTTTTTTTCTTTGAAAAAAACCAAGTAGACATAGACAAAGATATATGAAAAGATGCACAATAAAAATCTCTTTCTAATAGATTGAACTGTTTTGAAGAATCTTTTATAGTAGGAGAGAAAAATGGACAAATTTAACGCGCAGTTCTTTTCGAACAACCTAATATTTGAAATCGGGTGATACATGAACCTTTCGACACATAAGAAGTATAGCTGCTCACGATCACCTCTTTCTGTTCAACCTTGTCAAGCGCCGCTATAGTTGATCTTCAACGATGACAGCAGAGATGCTAAGCAGAGCAGCAAAGAATAAAGAACTCAAGGAATTGAACAAAAAAATCCAGAAATGAAGCTTCCACTTTCGTTGGTGTTTTACAGCGCACCGCTGCTTTTTTATCGATCGGAAACACGCGGATCTGAGTGTATCACGATCATACAAAGACACGTATTCTATCTGCGCTGCTTTTGAGATTTCTGTCAAAGCGCTATTAGTGCATATGACCAAAACCGCGCCATAGCTCACCTGCTCGGATCCGTGGCGTTTACTTACAAGGTGCGCAGTAAACAGCACAGCCAATGATAAAATGCAGCCATTGATAAAAACGGATATTTCTGGCAATAGCAACAAAAGAAATGAGGATTGAATTATAAATATTCATAATTCTGAACAATATATTTTCCCCACTTTTCAATTCAACATCCTCGATTTCGGATGACGGCGCTTGAGGTAGGAGTCAATGGCTGGACGTGAATCAACGAGCCGTTGAGTACGATCTTCTCGGACGAGATTATCTTCGCCCCATCTCAACCCTCTCGACCACGCCCTTCAGAGATATCTAAAAGAGGAGTCCTGCGCAACACCTCATCGAAATATTGAGTCCCTCAAGGCTAAACTCGGTGTCGACTACCTGCGTCCTGTCATCAATTGATACCCCGAACATCTACAGCAATCATTCGAAATCAAGCAGGTCGAATCGGAAAGAGATGATATCATACATACTGTTCAGAATCGTTATTAATATATATCCAATTTTCGCTTCTTTTGTTGTACTTTTGCTGGAATATTCGGTTTTTCACCGCGTAACAATATTTACTGCCCTCCTTGTGAATCTGAGATGTGGCATCTGCTGTGGACGAGTACACGAAATATCCGATTTTTTTCAACAAATCTTATTATGCCTCAGACAATTATTAGCCGAAAACTTCATTGGCAGTTAAATTTGAATTTTTATTGAACTAGGAGGCTGAACATATGTATGAATAGCATACTTGACAAATTTTCATCTCAGTTTGTGATTAATAATCAATTAACCTTTGAAAAATGATGCGTTGCGGAGCCTACAAAGCTCGTTTATTCCATGAGTTCACCCGAATTTATCAAAATCTTATCCCTTATCTGACACTGTCTCACTTTTGTACCCATTGAATGCAAAGAAAACAATTATGACAATATAGTGTTAGAACTGATTAGAATTTTAGTGTGTTCCACATGGTTTAAAATGAAAAGAAAGGATCGAGTGAGAAAGGGATCAGCTCACAGTTTTACGACGAATGGGCAGGAAGTCATAAGAAGAAGCTGCTTCTCACGTTTCACGTACTCGACTCGATTTTGCTGTACCACCTAGAAAAGTGATTTCAGATAACCGAAACTATAAAAGCGCAAGCAGTGCTTAAGCTTCGACTCCCTTTACCTAAAGCACGATACGATTACTAATTGCTCGTCACAATCAATTATTTCCATTAAATAATAACCATTATTAATCAACAAAAAATGTGACGACACCTGGCACATTCTACATCATTCCATGATTTCCATATTTTGTCCTATTTTGAATTTGTTCTCAATGGAACTTTCCAAAATATTCGGACGCACCTTCCAAAATACCGCTCACGTTCTGTTGATAATCGACGTCTCGCTGGGAATTAACTGCCCACAAACCGTCGCACCGTTATAACATCGTTCAAAGTGGATGAAATGGGGAAGGTATGAGAAGTATTGGATCTGCCTTGGATGTGGCCAATTCAATAATGTATAAATGTCAAATTTTGATGAAGAAGAGTCCCAAAAATCGCGCGAAAACACGCGTTTTCGCGTCTTTAGAATCATTTTTGCTATGAGTCGATTGATTACGATTTTTTAGGGGGCTTGTATACATTTTCGAAATTAGCTCCATGTTATATTGTGACGGTTCGTGGGGATTATTTCGTCCTGAGGCGTCGATTATTCACAGAACGTGAGCGGTATTGTATATTCACAATACTTCGAGACTTGGCAATCACTGTAAAGCGCAGGTAAATAGTACTGTAAGTAGAGCAATAGATATTGCACCACTGTGCTACCCACGTAGGTGAAAACAATAAATTTGCAAAATTTTTGTCCATAAAAATAGTTTTTGGTTCCGATTACGGATATGGCACACATTTGCAGCGTTCCGATGCTTCCCTCCACTTTTCTTCTTTCGGTATTATATAAGATTTCAGCGGCCTGTTTACGAAAATATTATTCATTTTTGATCATGCTTGGCTTCGGGCTCTCGGGATTATGGAAAGTAGTTTGGAGAGATCACCAAAATACTTCTAAAAAATTTTACTGTGAAATACTTTTCATTTCAATGCACCCTGTAGCCTGCGATGTCATCAACGGCTCTGAGTTGTAACAGTCGAGAGCATCATTTTATTTTTGAAATTTTCCAACAGTATCTGCCTTACCTCATGGATATTGAACTTCTTCACGGCATAATATACTTGCTTGGCTTCACTCCAAGTCAAGTCAACCCGTCCGAAAGTCCCGCAGCCTGTACAAGCGCAATAAACAGGATAGCCACTAGCAAAAATAAAGAGCAGTAGGTCTCACCCAATGTAGCGACCTCTTTGAGCTGTAGGTCTTCACAAAGGACCATTCTTAAGACAATCGGTCGTATGTGACGAGCATTCGAATACTCGCGACGCGCAGCAAAAAAAAGGGTTTGAAAGAGGGATTCCAAAGTGTAAGGAGACAGGCGTCTCGGCAAATAGTCGAGATAGCCAGAGTGGCGAGGCGGCCAACGAACGGAAACATCTTGATCGCATGCAAGAAAATCACTCATCGATTGGTAGCTAGAAAGCTGCCACCTGAAAGGGGACTTTGGCAGAGGTCCTGGAGTTATAGATGCTTCCGGTCAGTAGAGAGCAGTTGACTAAACAGTCCGACGTTATTTATTGTTTGTTTTTGGAAACAGACAAAGTGTAGGAGGAATCATTCCATTATTCTGCAGTGCTCAGAATATCGTTCGGAGTACATTCGGGTACAAAAAACAAGCCCAACTGCAAGGATGCCGAGTCATGGGCAGAAGCTTCGTGTCGGATGGGACTCGAACCCGCACTTATCCTTTCGAGTATATGTGCTAATCCATTACACTACCGACACCCCTTTGACCTTAACTCAGCTTTTGAATGGTGTATTTACCATAGCTTATCAGCACTCACACGTATAACGTGTTAAGCCGGTTGGCCAATGTCGGCATCGAACCGTGAAACTGAAAGCTTTAGTATTGATTTTGATAATTTTAATTTTTTGATAACTGCTGTTTATCGCCATCGCATCGCGGGTTGCGGCGATAAACAGTAGTTATCAAAAAATCAAAAATATCATAAGCTCAACTATTCCTTTCTTCGAATTTTTTTCTTTTTGAACCAGTAAGAGTGAAAAATAAGGCCAACGACGCTCCCCATATTTTCGCCCTATTTTAGCCCAAAATTGCAAAGAAAGAAAAAAATTACGGAGCTACGTACACGTTTCTCAATAACTTGTTTTGGGAAAAACTACTTAAAGGCACCGGGAGGGGGGCAAGGGCGGAATAACGTTTACAAAAACAATGGCGTCTGAAAACAAACATATGGGTTCGGTAGGTACAATGTGTAACGAAACCGGAGTTGAAAAACGCGCCATAGGGCGCTATTTGCCCCCAGGGCGCGCTTCCGTCCGAACTGCAAGCTTCCATGGCCGAGCCACGCTTCGTTCATTTTAAAGCTTGTCTTCGGCCTGATGTAACCTTAGTTTGGAATTATTTCCTCTTTAGACTGTTTTCTAATGACATATTTTACTTGTTTACTTATGGATCTTCTTAATTGTGCATTTCTATACCTGAAAATCTCAGAAGGGTCAAATAAAGTCGGGGGGGGGGGGGGGGAGACGCAACTTTGCGTCGACGTCGAAGCTCCTTTCCCTTACTAGGCTTAGGCTAAAATTGATATCCCCTCCTCCCACATTAAAAAGCATCTGTCAAAGCATAGGTCTCATCTGCTTTAGCCTAACCCTAGGAAGGGAAAGAAGCTTTAACGTGGGGAAAATTTTGCTTTCCCCCCCCCCCCCCCCGACTTTATTTGACCCGTAAAAACATCTAGAAACAATATAAGAAAGAACAAAGTAAAAACTAAAAGGAAAAAACAAATCTATAATAGAACCATCTTCGTTTGGCACCATGCCAAGGCGTCAAATTGGCGAGTTTGTGCAATGGCGGCCACTCGAACTCGTCCACACTAGGTCTGTTCTACAGTAAGCCAAAATTACCCCCTCCTGGTGTCTTTAAAGCTGCTTTGGGCGCCCCAAGAAAGTACATGGTGGATTATCGCGAAGAAAAACTAAAACTGGAACTGAATATTTTCGAAATCCGCACTGAAAACTCTGTCAGGTTCACCGCTTCCCTCAAAAAAGTTTCAGGAAGGCGCAGCTTGACTCGGATGAGGTATGGTGTACATACCGTTGTGATTGTCTGACCTTCATCTAAGCTTCTTGAAGGGCTCAAAATTAAGTACAATAGAGGAGCCTTCCTCATGAATTTTTCAACTCATCTTCATTGCTGTATCATTGAGCCCTACCTGAGCATTTCTTCCCATTGCAGATGCGTAGGTAACTTTCGCTTGTATCTTTTATTCAACAAATGCGGGCACATCAAAGGCACACTTCGCGCTAATCTGATGGGTCGACTTACCTTGTTGGAACATTAGATCCTTGGGTAAGTAGTTGTGCTGCACCTTTTTCACGTCGCCCCGTTGCGCTGTCACAGCCCTACACCTGCTCGAACCCATTGCGACGCCACCCAATCGAGCTCTCTCAATGGTTAACTGAGCAAAATTGGCGCGTCGCAGTGGGTTTGGGCAGATGTGGGGCCGTGATAGCGCACCTAGGCGACGTGAAAAAGGTGCAGCCAGACTAGTTACCCAAGGATTTACTGTCCCAAGAAGATAAGTCAACCCATTTGATTGTCGTGAAATGTGCCTTTAATGACATGAATTCGTCCACTTAGTAGTGTGGGTGGAATGTGCCCTTTTTGGCACAGTTCACTATAATCACATTAGCAGCCCATCTTTAGGATCAAATAGGCTCTCAGAATCAGTTAACATTTTTTGCAGCGTCAAGCCCGCTCGAACTCACACTGAAAACGTCCGCTCCTGCAGACCACGCCTACCATTGGAGGTGATTCCTTACATCGAGACAAAAGAAGCTTGTGAACGGTTGCGACAGGAGGAAACGGAAATTTATCTTTTTATCTATCTATCTCATTTATCTTAACGCTTGTGCTCTTGCTCCCCCTTTAATCTTTAGTTTCAATGATTTCAGGAGCAGTAACGACCAAAATATGAACTACTACGTCTCTGACTAGGAAAGGTATTTTACTTCCCATGGAACTTTGAAGTGAGACCTGGGGGGGATCAATAGAGCTTCGAACGCTGATTATAACACTGAAAACCCAACTTGCCAAATGGCATCCTGAAGCGAGTTACGATGGGTCAAAGTTTGCCTGTGACACCTCATTGGCGAGACACTTTGCCACCAGACGGTTTGTCAAAATGGCCATTTGCAATGAGACACATACCACTGTGCGCGCTTTTAAATGCTGATCTCAAACCTGTATTCAGAATCTGTCAAACAATTACCTGAATGAAGTTATGAAGGTTTTTCTGAAAAAAAAGAGTAATACCATTTCATGGTATGTTGGGGGCCCATAGCGTGCGAGCCATACGTTTTCACGCAAAACCATTGTGATTTTCGTGTTCAGGGGATCAAGTTACCCTTTGGGACAAGTTTTCAGCTAATTCGAGAATTTGACCAAATTTCGGAAAAATTGATGAACCATTATTGCCATTATTGGCAGGGAACCCATTTGACAAAGGAGTAGTCGTTCACCCTTCCCCAGCAAATGCTCTTATTTGGCGCTTGTTACGTGCGTTTAGTGTGATGGGCAAGTGTGATAGGTAAGTTTAGGTTATCTTGTTCAGCTTGCAGGATTTTTCGTGGAAGGAAACTCAAAAACTCCTGCTTAACCCTTGGCCACCCCTCATTTCCCGAGTTGGGCCAAAAACTGGATCCGGCTGGAAATTTGCACAGAGGGGTAATTCGACCGCCGCCTACGCGCGAATATCATACAAGGAAACGTTTAGAAGTGAAAGAAAAGCACTTACTGACAATGAAACACAAAATGCAAAAGAAGCCGCACCTGCGGGAAGCAAACCCACGAACTCGCATTTACGGAACCGGAGCACTACCACCAAGCCACAGACCATACCTGGTTATGCGCTAGTCATGCTGATAGCAAAGCACCTCGCCATTGAGATGTCACAGGCAAGTCACACGCAAACTTTGACCCCTCGTAACTCGCTTCAGGATGCCATTTGGCAGTTTTGAACTCCACAGTTATAATCAGCGTTCAAAGCTCTATCGATCTCCCCGGGTCTTATGTCAAAGTTCCATGGGAAGTAAAATACCTTCAATAGTGAGATCCTTCGTCTTTTCCTCTACCACGCAATCGGGTAACATCGGAGCGCGCACGTCTATTGCCCATCAAATTGATTCTATCAATAAACTGCAAAGACACATCTCGCGATAACCATGTTTGCCGATTCATCTCTTCGGAGAAGTAAATCCTTGGATAACTATCCTGCACGTACTCTTCTTACGTGACCACCGTGCGCAATTACAGTGCTACACCCGCTTGAACCCACTCTGTGCGCAGACATTCAAGCTCTCTCAGAGGCACAGAGAAGGGTAAGGGAAAACTGGAAATTGCGAATATATGTTCTTTGAAAACAAGCCGTCCAATTCAGAAGAGGTGATGTGTGGCGAAACTCGCATTGAAAAGTGCGTTTGGGGTCTTATTACAATCAAGCAGCACGACATGTCCTGCAGTCCTGCAGGCGGGCGAATTGCTGACAAAGGCGGGGCAATGTTTGCAACCGGTCGATTCAAATGATAGCAGTCACTATCCTACTATATATAATTCGCTTAGTATGTCTGTGTGTGTGTCTGTGTTTGTGTATGTGAGTTTGTCCGTCTGTCTCGAAATTCATATCTCGCGTCGCAGCAAAGCTGGGAGGCTGAATTTTACAAGTGATATAGAGGGTGCCAAGGGAACCTCAGCGGTGGTGGACCGAAAGTGATAGCAGCTGATAAGGGCTGATAAGGAGCCTCGGAAGGCAAATGTCACCAAATCCGTTTCGCCTTTCGGGTTGATCCTAAAGCGCTGACACCCACAGGTGTTTTGCGGGATGGGACGGGAACATTAATGGTGGATGAACAGCATTGATAACGGTCGATAAGATTCGATAAGGAGCGTAAAAAGGCTAGGTCATCAAATCCGTTTTGCTTTTCGCGTAATCCAAGAGCGCTGACACTCATGGGTGTTGAGCAATGTGGGTCAGGGACATTAATGGTGGGTGATGCAAGTTGATAACGGGGTTGATGAGATTTGATAATGAGCACGAGAAGGCAAATGTCGTCGAATTCGTTTTGCCTTTCGCGTTGATTCAAGAGCGCTGACATTTATAAGTGTTTTGCGGGTTGGGGCAGGAACATTAATGGTGGGTGACCCGCACTGATAATGGTTGATAAGATTCGATAAGGGGCGTAAAAAGGCTAAAGTCGTCAAATTCGTTTCGCCTTTCGCATTGGTCCCGGAGCATTCATACTCACAAGTCTTTTGCGGGGTAAGACGGGGACATTAATGGTGGCTGATCCAGCTTGATAACGGTTGATAAGATTTGATAAGGAGCATGAGAAGGCGATTGTCGTCGGAACCGTTTCGCTATTCGCATTGGTCCTGGAGCGTTCAACACACATGTGTTTTGCGAGGTGCGACGGGAACATTAATTGTGGGTGACCCGAACTGATAATGGTTGATAAGATTCGATTTGGAGCGTGAGAAGGAAAATGTCACCAGGGGCGGTACGCTTTCGCGGCTAACAGTGGAATGTTCACATTCGCAGGTGTTGTAGGGTACGGGGACCTCAATGGTATTGTTGGATACAGGGGCCTCAGTGAAACTGATAACGGCTTACAGTGACTGATAAGAACCGTTAGGAATTGGATGGGATGAAATCCTTGCTAACGTTGTACGACAGCTTTAGCAAAAGCGTCTGATGCGCAGTGGCATCGGGTGAACATATTTTGTTTTTGTTCTGATATCACTGACCGATGTATCGACCGCTGAATGCCTGGCGTTCCAAAAAATGGTGCGTTTCTCTTGATAATGCGATCTCCATTGATAATCATGATACGACCTATTTTTGTGATAGCAAAGCAAGCGGTTCACTCAGAATCATTTTCTAATGCGGTACTTGCAACAACACTGGATATCGACCGCTAGACTATGTAAAATTTCAAGTAGTGAAGCATGTTTACGAAAAGGATAAACATCGATAAGCGGGTATGGCCTACCATCAATGTGCACGAATTAGATTCTCAGCAAGTGATCTACTTGTTACCAATCGATGCAATCGAATGCAAAACTATCGATTTCCAAACTACCCAAACTCCCAATGATGACCAGTTGGCTCGCGCACACTACTGCGTGCGATTCATGTGGATTACGTGCAGAATGGGATCCATGCAAAGCGATTGAAGTATACCGATACCAAAATGCTTTTTTAACACGCCATCTTCTCTGCTTTTTTGCAATTCAATAGCTCAGCTGAAAGCAGAAGGAAGGAAATCTCCGCTCCGCTGTGGTCGGGCCGAACACACCCATTTTGCACAACATCGCCATGAATCGCGCGCAGTAATCTGCGCCAGCCAACTGGTTTATAATATAATCCAGTGATTGGTTGGCGCACAATACTGCACGCATCACATGGTGGGTGTCGATCGGAATGGCTGTTTTCTGTGAACCTTACTACGTACCCACCCGTTGCAGTGGTTCGTTACCCCTTCCGGTCCTTTACACGAAGATCGATAATCTCGATCAATAGCGATCAGTAGTTCGTGGTACCAAAATGGAATATTTTTGGCCCCCTAAACAAAAGCCGATGATTTTGATGATATCGGTTAATGCTCCCGTAGTCCATAGAACTCGTTTTGTGCAGTTTCATCTATTGGTGTGGTCCAGTAGTCAATTCCTCCGTCTTCTATTTGGTATTGTTTTCTATTCTGAAAACTACTCCACACCCTATGAGCATATTGCGATTTTGGCTCCACCCACCAGGAGGCAGCTTACTCGTTATTAGCACTTCTGTCACCCCTTTTCCCGTGTCTAGGCTTTCTGAACCTCGATGCGAATATTCGTTTATGCTCCGCTCACCAACGCAAGAGCCCCGCTCACCGTTCTTACTTGTTTCCATAGCGCGCTATTTCTTGCCACTCTCACTTTTCTTTCGGTCTCTAAACCATCCTTGAAATAAATCACAATTTTGCATCGAGCACCACGCGATGAATTGTACGTCCCGCTCTTTTTGAACTGGTTTCCGCTCACTTTCAGTGCATTCAAGACAGTTTGGACGTTGATCAACTCTACCAACTTTTTTCTTAGTTTCTGTTCTGCGTTTGATATGAACTATGTATTATACTTTTAATTTGTGCACCGCCCACTCAGAGCGCGCTCCACCCACTGCGCCTTGGTCTTTCAAAAACTCCTTGTCTAACTTGAAATTGTCCTTTCCCCACGTTTGAGGCATATTCGAACTCAACTAACAGTTTTGGTCTCAATACAGATCATTCCAGTGCTTGCTTCGCCTATCGCGGGAGGAGGCTAACTCGGTTCATGCGTCCTTACTTCTCGTCCCATACCTTACCAATCTCACACTTGTCCCCATCCCCACAGATTGTTTACCCATGCAATTTCTTCCTATTTTTGTGCAGTTATGGCGTAATTATTCATTGCGGGACAGAAAGGCCGAAAAATATGTGAGAATAATGCAGCAACCAACGTACAATCCATTTCGGAGCGCTTGATAGGGTGTGGCCTACGAACATGGATGAGAGTGTGTCAAACTCTCTCACCCTGCCACACACGCTAACTCTCGCAACTCAAACCACGCTCTATTTAGCGCTGTGAAATGGACTGTAGACATAAAAGATTCATAAATAAATCCATGTGAAAAAAAACGAAATCTGACAGAGCTACAATCCCTCAACGTTTCGTCCACGCGGATATCGTGGGCCGGGCGATGCGGGACATGGGACATAACAGCGCCGCTCACGTGCTCGTGGACATAAGCAATAAACCAACATCATGGACCTAAAAGGAATGAAGGGAGTCACCGCTTTGCTCCACAGCCTCGCGGGCCTTTCCACGTTCCCTGTATAACTGAAGCTTTGAGAGAACGTATCTCTGCCGAATTTCGAACATTTGCGTTAATCTTTGTGTGTGGTCCGTTATGAGCAAGCGCAAGATGACTGTATGGGAATATGAAACATCTCGTGAACAGTCCCACTCGGAGACGAAGAGTGGGACTGTTTACGTGGGCTTCTAATTCCCTTCATACGCCTTCGGCTGCGGCGGACGAGGGAGCGGGCATTCACTATCTGAGGATCTGTATCTCATCCGGATGCTCACTTTTTGCGTGAAACTTTGCATGCGCCATTTATTAAACAAATAAAACACAAATATAATATATGGGTAGCAGAGAAACTAATTCCTTTGTGCACGATTCCTTTAAGTGCAGATCACATGGCTCAGAGTATTCAAACATAAAGTAACTCCTGCTGTAATAAGAGTTCTAGAAGTATCCAATGGTAACACGAGGCTATTCAGTTTATTCCGATCAAATTCCCTGAGCTAGCAGCTGCTATGGTGACCGCTGAACGCTCCATGAGGGATAGGTAAAGGTGTTTGGACTGGCCCTGCCATAATAAAGAATTGATGTGTATTCACTTCTCTCCAAAAAAGAAGGCAGGAAAGAATTGCACCGATCGGAATGGATTCACGGGCATATTCACAGAGCGTTTGTGGGGTCGTCTTGGCAGTGCGAAGTCTCCACAAAAAAATCTCAGCCCTCATTTTCAGCTCCTCAAGGAATTCCTGTTGCACGAGATGGCAAAATCACCGATGCTTTCTCCTCGAACGTCGCGGTTAATATGAATTATGGATCGATAATACAACAAGATCCCACACAAGAAGCGTACGATCGTTACGTGAGCAGCCACGAGTGAATGATTCGAACAGTGCCAATTGGTGCTTTCCAAAGAAAGGATGGAATCGCAGCTTCTTGAAGCTACTAGTATCGATCTCAATTGTTATATCAATCGTATCGCTGCATGATTAAGCACTCGAACACTCGACTCTATTGAAATCAATCAATAATGCTATTCACTTTTACATGCAATTCAAAATTATTAAGTTATTGATATTACATTCGCATGCATTAGTGGTATCATTTAGTTGAGGAGCATTTTAGTCGACTAGTATTGTAAAATTGAAGGGAATTGTGATTAGTACGACGTAGTAATTTATTATTTAGTGTCAACTTAATATGGCAGATGTTGTGAAATACTAGTGAAGATATACAATATTGAAGCAATAAAGTACAATACCGCTCACATTTTTTGAAAAATCGACGGTGGTCGACGGATTAAACGGCACAAACCGTCGCCCAGTCATAACTTCGTTAAAAATGAATAAAATGAGAAAAATTAGAAGTGTTAGATTCGTCTCAATGTGTGGAATTTAACGACCTATAAAATGTCTAATTTTGATAAGTAGGTCACCAGCTTCTCGGTAAAAGCTCAAAGATTCCTTTGAATTTACCCACAGGCAAGACTCCGACCTGTTTCGGCTTGCATTCACATGTTCGATTGTTGCTCGCACCTGTTCTGCACAAACATTAATTTTTAGTGAGTTATCTTCAAGTTTCAGGATACTTTTCTGCACGAAATTCCCACGACATTTTCGGTGTTTTTTAGCTCATTTCGTCTGAATCGATGGACAAATTGAGAAGATAACTCACATATCACAGACTACTGGTTACGCACTGCAAGAATAACCTTGACTTCCGAATTACAGGCAAGCGCTTCTTCTGTGATGAAGCTTCAAACATCAGTAAACGGCGTACTTTGAACGCTGGATAATTTTCCTTTTCTTTCCTGAAATAACATTTTGATCAATGAAAATCGCATAAGGTCCTCGAATACAACATCCTACACTCCCAGAAAATGAAAGCGGCATTCAAACAATGCACAGAATCATTAGGTTGAAAAGAGTGTTAATTGCACATGAAAGTATGAATGTGGACGTACACTAATTAATTTCAGACGAAACTTATACTGATGTATTTAGTGTCAAAAATGCTGTTCATCGGTGTAAAGATCATCTCACTGCGAAAGTTTTGAGCTTTCAATACTGTTCTTGTATTCTTTTCAAGCGTTGTCGGCTCCAGCGCCGCATGCTGACCCCTTAATTACTGTGCAACGCTCAGCACAGATGAGGTCAGTAATACCTAGCGGTATTATCACATCACATGAATGCACACTATTGACCTTCAGAACCGCTAACTGTCCCTTCGAACCAAAGGGGCTGGTTCGCAGCCTTGTACAGTTTAGCTTAGATGGTAGTTTTTTTTTGAAGAATTTCTTCAAATATATTATATAGTGTGTTGTATGACTTAAACTTTTATGAGTGATTTTCTGTTTTAACAGTTTATCATAGATCGGTGGTTACGAATTTCTACTTTGTGTATTTATCATTTAAATGAGTAATTTCTGCATTGTGTGCATTGATACCGAATCACGATTATGTAAAATGATAATTAGAGTGATAATTCCGCAGCGCGCTTGTTCTAACGAGTCGGTTTGGTACTGTTCATTGAAATCAACTGTGAGAGTTTCCATATGCCAACACACTCTGTCCGCTATCACTATGCTCGGAAACAGAGTTACCTTATCAAGCGGTTGAATGGCGCAGGCCGAGTGACCGTTGTTCGCAGGCAGTCATGAAGTAATGGTTCGTAGGGGTTCGAATCCTCTGGTGCATGCAACGTTTGCAAATGTGTGTTCGTGATTAGTTGTGTGCTCCTGCTTCCTTCCGGTTATTAAAGCAAACTGGTCCTGAAAAGCAGGGGACTGGGGGAATCACTGAGTAAGAATAGTAAGCGGTTCTGAAGGTCAATAGTGCGCATTCATGTGATGTGATAATACCGCGAGGTATTACTGAACTCATCTGTGCTGAGCGTTGCACAGTAATAGGGGTCAGCATGCGGCGCTGGAGCCGACAACGCTTGAAAAGAATACAAGAACAGTACTGAAAGTTCAAAACTTTCACAGTGAGATGATCTTTACACCGATGAACAGCATTTTTGACACTAAATACATCAGTATAAGTTTCGTCTGAAATCAATTAGTGTACGTCCACATTCATACTTTCATGTGCAATTAACACTCTTTTCAACCTAATGATTCTGTGCATTGTTTGAATGCCGCTTTCATTTTCTGGGAGTGTAGGATGTTGTATTCGAGGACCTTATGCGATTTTCATTGATCAAAATGTTATTTCAGGAAAGAAAAGGAAAATTATCCAGCGTTCAAAGTACGCCGTTTACTGGTGTTTGAAGCTTCATCACAGAAGAAGCGCTTGCCTGTAATTTGGAAGTCAAGAATATTCTTGCAGTGCGTAACCAGTAGTCTGTGATATGTGAGAGATCTTCTCAATTTGTTAATCGATTCTGACGAAATGAGCTTAAAACTCTCGAAAATGTCGTAGAAATTTTGTGCTGAGGTATCCTGAAACTTGAAGATAACTCACTAAAAAGTGATGTTTATGCAGAACATGGGCGACCAACAATCGAACATGTGAATGCAAGCCGAAACAGGTCGGAGTCTTGCCTGAGGGTAAATTCAAAGGAATCTTTGCAGCTTTTACCGAGAAGCTGGTGACCTACTTATCAAAATTAGACATTTCATAGGTCGTTAAATTTCACACACTGAGACGAATCTAACGCTTCTAATTTTTTCTCATTTTATCCTTTTTAACGAAGTTATGACTGGGCGACGGTTTGTGCCGTTTAATCCGTCGACCACCGTCGATTTTTCAAAAAATGTGAGCGGTATTGTAATCTTATTCAAGGTTTTGGCCTAAGAGATTAAAATGTAGTGCTGGTCCGTTCAGTACTCAGTGAGGACTGTTTGTGCAACAGCTGAACGCTTTAGCTAACTCGCAGTCGAGATCTCTGCCGAGGTATCTGGATGAGGAGCCGGTCTTCGGTCAAAGGTGAGGTCGCATTTAAAATATGGAAAAAGGGATCGTATTTTGGAATTTGATCAACCTTTCCTTGACCCGTATACCCTCGAGAAAATTTTACGCTGATTGCTTAATTTCTGAAAAAAGGCAATTCATACTGTACCCACTACATATTAGTGCTGAGTATTAGGTAATAGGTAAACGAATTTTTTTCAATTAACGACTTTATTTTGCGGAGACGGCTTGAGTATGAGTACAACACACACTCAATGTATCGAAAAGGGAAAGGTCGTCGAATACAAAAAAGGGAATAGTGAAAGATTTCCTCGTCCCCAGGCTTGACCCTAACAGAGGGACCAGAGGCATTTTTCGTTTATCCAAGGGGTGCGCTATCTGTCGACAGGTCACAGCCTATATGAATGCACATGAAACCATGGGGTAAATTAAAGATCTATCGTATACAGATTATATCACTACGACTGGAAGCTCGGCTGGTCCTAGTGAGACACCACATAGGCCGCAAAGATTTTGTAGGCTCTAGATTGCTGAGAGGAATTTCGTGCATGGCGCATTCCAAGACAGAGTTGACCAACACACACTGAAGGCGCACGGTATGACTAAAAGCATTTCTAGCACAAAGGATTATTATTTTCATTGAAAAATGAGATCACTGCGACGTTTCAGTGGATGCTCACAAAGTACAAGATATGCTACGATTAGAACAAAATCGATGTTATTTCTTTCTTTCTGAAGGTATAGCATAAAAATCTGATGATTGCTGGAGATGGGGTCACCTCGTAGATGCTTGAAATAGGCTTCATGAAAATACCTTTGAAGGGAGATACGATCATTGAAAGTGAGGCACTTTCGATTTTATCAAATTTTCCTCAACACCTTCCTAGCCTAGATCTACCGCACCTGCAGGGTAAGGAGGCTGCATCAGATCAGTCTCGGAGCCTCACAAGTGCCATCACAGTTCACTTGACTTCAAAAATATTAGGATTTAGGGAAGTCACAACTACCTAAAAGCACATTCCAGAATTATCGCGGTGTTAAAGCTCCCACCGTGGTCTGATAGTCCGACCCACAGCCAATAGGCCTGTACATACTTTTACCAGGATGTGGATGTCAGTTCCTGGAGCGTGCGGAGTCAAAGAAGTAAGCGCGACTCCACCAAACAGCCCAGGCCGCCTCCAGGGCGGCATTGTAGGCGATGACGGTGGCAACAACGTGGCAAATGAGGCCTACAATTTGTGTGATAACATAAGATAAGGAAGAGATTTCAGTGACAAAAGAGACGTTGACATGAGGAAACAGGCGATATACGAGAGTTCCTTATGATACCATCGCGGAAACTGATTCGAAGCTTCATTTTCACGCGGTAATCTCGTCAAAGCAAGACGTCGCGAGGCCTTATTTTTGCCATTTTCGGGGACTCCTTTCAAAAATTTTTTGCCGTTGTACTCTTAAGCACTTCTGATTTCATAATTCAGCGCTTCATCCCACTAAAGATAATCCTGGAATGTGCCTCTGAGACCGGTAGAATTGATACCGAAAAGATAGCGAGCTCCAGTCACGACCGCTACGCTGTCTCAAGAAGCCTGTTTTCGCGATGAATTCTTTCTTCGGACATCATTCGCACCTCAAGCACTTGCTTAATTTATTTAATGTTGACCCTGCCCTACTCTTTGTTTGAAAGTCTCATTCCATCATTCCGAATTTCACGATTCATTTCCTACCCGCTTACAGTACCTTAAAGACACCAGGAGGGGGTAATTTTGGCTTACTGTAGAACAGACGTAGTGTGGACGAGTTTGAGTGGCCGCCATAGCACAAACTCGCCAATTTGACGCCTTGGCATGTGCCAAAAGAAGATGGTTCTAGAAGTTCTTCAGTTGTGCCAACGAGGTTGTTAGGTGGAATATTTATTAATGGCCTGACGTTTCGACAGGATGTCTTCCTCGAAGGCCTAAACGTGGCTCAAGACTAGGATTTTGTCCACTACACCGTCAAACGCCCCATCCCCCTAGCGTTTTTGACGGAGATCTAGGAAAACACCGGAGGAGCCCCGTACGTCTGAAATAAACTCACCCCGTCCACCACCGTGCGAGTGGAATAACGCCACTCGAGTTAGTAGTAATTAGTAAATGAGAGATGTCATGTCGCCCCTTATACATATACCAGCTGGCGGGCGCACACTACTGCGCGCGATTCATGCGATGCTGTGCAAAATGGGTTTGATCGGCACGACCACAGTTGTGTATGGAGTTGAGTGGAAACTTCCTTTCCTCAGCTTTCAGCTGAGTTATTTATTTGGATAAAAGCAGAGAAGATGGCGTGATAAAAAAGCATTTCGGTGTTATCATACTTCAGTTGCTTTGCATCCAACCCATTTTGCACGTCATCGACATGATTCGCAAGCAGTAGTGTGCGCGAGCCAGCTGGTTTAGGCCATCATTGGAATGAGTTTGAATAGTTTAAACATCGATAGTTCTGTATTCCACTGCAGCGATTGGTAACAACGTGTTCATTTGCTGAGCATCTAATTCCTACACATTGATAGTAGATTAAAATCCCGATTATCGACGTATATCGTTTTCGTAAACATGGTTCACTACTTAGAATTTTGCATAGTTTAGCGGTCGATACTCAGTGTTGCTGCCAGTACCGCATTAGAAAATGATTCCGACTGAATCGCTTGCTTTGCTATCATGCAAATATAGGTTGCATCATGGTTATCAGTGTAGATCGCAGCATCAAGAGAAATG
>CAXBUJ010000032.1:7500-19359 GCA_963978905.1 Trichostrongylus colubriformis | reverse complement strand
ATCAAAGGGACTTTGGACATGCAGCACAAATTGAAAATCACACCTATACGCTACATTTCTTAACGGTGTAACACCGAAAGATTCAGCGCTGGGTTTCTCCCCGTTCACTCGCCGTTACTAAGGGAATCCTTGTTAGTTTCTTTTCCTCCGCTAAGTGATATGCTTAAGTTCAGCGGGTAATCACGCCTGAGTTCAGGTTGCAATACAAATGATAATTGAACATTATTGTTATACATGTCCCTGTTTAAATCAATCTCAAATTCACTGAGTACATTCAAACAGTAACAACACGTTCACATCATACAGGAACATTAATGTCATTACAACATTAACATCATGTTGCATGTATTATTCTTGAACTGAAATGGGAATCATCACAATATTTGACAATGACCATTCGACAAACAGTGTTAGAGTTAGCCACACTGTAGAAATTCATTAACAACCCTGAACCAGACGTGCCGAAGGGAAAACCCAACGGCGCTATGCGTTCAAAATTTCACCACTCTAAGCGTCTGCAATTCGTGGTAAATAACGCAGCTAGCTGCGTTTTTCATCGATACGCGAATCGACCGATCCATCGCTGAAGCTAGTCTTCATTTGTGGCACATAAATATGCACACGTTTCTGCAAACTTTAAATATTGAAAGTTGTGCTTCATAATGGCGTCTAGGCGAGATCATTAAGGTTTCCTGTGAACCAGGTACCGTACATACAACAAGGAAATGTTGCGTACTCAACCACCACTATAAAACGATGAGGCGGTATTATTGCAATA
Source organism: Trichostrongylus colubriformis (assembly GCA_963978905.1). NCBI lineage: Eukaryota > Metazoa > Nematoda > Chromadorea > Rhabditida > Trichostrongylidae > Trichostrongylus > Trichostrongylus colubriformis. Next base: position 18,581 of record CAXBUJ010000032.1, on the reverse strand, counting down.
CTCATTAAGTCTCAAGCTCAACCATCATAGATGGGAACTTCGCATGAACAATCACAGGCGCCACTCACGAACGACTCATGTCATACATAGACACCCCATATACAGAGCTCTAACGGGGGTGATACTCCCAACCTTTACGACAAAGTCGTAAAATTCTAGCTGTTGGTTTCTCGTGATCAAAGGAACCATGTGTTGGTTTCGACGATGATCCATCTGCAGGTTCACCTACAGATACCTTGTTACGACTTTTACCCGGTTCAAGCCATTGCGATTGAACTGTTTCCCGCCATACCGCGACCCGAAGGCCTCGGCATACAGCAGTCCGCAGTCCTCTCGAGACAGCTCAGTCCCGGACAGCGACGGGCGGTGTGTACAAATGGCAGGGACGTAATCAGCGTGAGCTGATGACTCACACTTACTAGGAATTCCTCGTTCAAGGGAAATAATTACAATTCCCTATCCCGGTCACGGAAGAGTTTCAACGGTTTACCAATGCCTTTCGGCAATGGATAGGCCAGCTGATTCTTCCATTGTAGCGCGCGTGCAGCCCCGGACATCTAAGGGCATCACAGACCTGTTATCGCTCAATCTCGTGCGGCTAAACACCGCTTATCCCTCTAAGAAGTAGACTGGACTTAAAAATCCAGCCACTATTTAGCAGGCTAGAGTCTCGCTCGTTATCGGAATAAACCAGACAAATCGCTCCACCAACTAAGAACGGCCATGCACCACCAACCACCAAATCGAGAAAGAGCTTTCAATCTGTCAATCCTTACGGTGTCCGGGCCGGGTGAGTTTTCCCGTGTTGAGTCAAATTAAGCCGCAGGCTCCACTCCTGGTGGTGCCATTCCGTCAATTTCTTTAAGTTTCAGCTTTGCAACCATACTACCCCAGGAACCGAAAGACTTTCGTTTCCGGGAAGCTCCTCGACAAGGCAACAATACCCCATCGGATCGCTAGATGGCATAGTTTACGGTCAGAACTAGGGCGGTATCTAATCGCCTTCGAACCTCTGACTTTCGTTCTTGATTAATGAAGACATTCTTGGCAAATGCTTTCGCTTTAGGGCGTCCCCCTGCGGTCCACGAATTTCACCTCTCGCGCAGGGATACGAATGCCCCCGAATTGTCCCTCTTAACCATTATTTCAGTTCCTGAACCAATAAATAGAACCGAAGTCCTCTTTTATTATTCCATGATCGACCATTCAAGCAAACGCTTGTTCTGAGCACTCTAATTTATTCAAAGTAAACTCGCTAGCCACTAAAGAAGCCGAAACCTCAATAGAAAACCAGCAAATAGTTACAACAGCGATTAACGCCAAAGGCGAACCACTGCATGTAACTCAGATCCAACTACGAGCTTTTTAACCGCAGCAATGACGATTTACACTAGTGGAGCTGGAATTACCGCGGCTGCTGGCACCAGACTTGCCCTCCACTTGATCCTCGAAAAAAGGTTTATGATCAACTCATTGAAATGACCGTTCCATAGGAATGGTCTTTTTATTTTTAGTCACTATCTCATCTCTTCAAGATTGGATAAGTTTCGCGCCTGCTGCCTTCCTTGGATGTGGTAGCCGTTTCTAAGGCTCCCTCTCCGGAGTCGAACCCTTATTCTCCGTTACCCGTAATAACCATGGTAGACTAATAGACTACCATCAGGTTGATAGGGCAGACACTTTTTCGGAATATCGGCGGACAAGCCGCCGATATGCTGCGTTATTCAGAGTCAGCAAACAGCACCCGAAGGTGATTGATTTGCTCTAATAATTGCACCCTTTCGAAAGTCAGGGTTTATTTACATGTATTAGCTCCAGAATTACCGCAGTTATCCAATAGGACGTTCCGAATAAATGACATCTGCTCTAATGAGCCGTTCGCAGTTTCTCTTTTAGATGAACTCCACATGCATGGCTTAATCTTTAAACTGAGCATATAGCGCTGACAGAATCAATCAGGTACTTAAACGACGTGGGTGGTCCCGATAACGATTGTTTTCGCGGTAGGTGGCCGAGAAATTTAGCAATCGTCGTGGGTGGTCTATTCGCCACGTTTACATTTTCGCAAAACTCCAACAGTAAAATTACTGGTGAAAACAGATCAACACATAACGACACCCATTGTGAAATTGTGAAATGTTGGGAACACAGAAAAATTTTCGCCGAAAACGAAAAAGTTTCATCCCACCCTCACGAAAACACCGGCGACCATAAATAAGAGCGCTCCGTGAGTGAGTGGAATAACCTACATGGTGATCATGCAACGATTCTTATGAAATCACTACTTCGCGGTAATATTCAGGAATTCTGCAAAATGATTGCGGAATCGCTGTGAAATTTTGATAGTTGTCAAGTTCACAATGTAATTACGAAATCCTAAGAAATTTAAGCATATATGTAAATGTTCATATGCTTTCGTACTTTTATGAAGTCTATCACAAATTCTTAATAAATTTTAGAGTTTATAAAAAAAAGCTGATATAAATTGGCAGACAATGGATATTTATGAAGTCATAACATTTCTTTCCGCTACAAATCAGAGGCATCCAAGCATTTGTGTGCGTACTTGGCCTTTATAGTTAATTAACGGTCTGAATTTGGGTTATTCAATACTTTCATTATGATTTATTCACAATAATAATAGATTTTGGAGCCATGTTTGCAAAATTGCTAAGAAATTGGGAAATTTCCATATGTATGCATGGTAATGTGCAGTGCTATTTCCACAATGTCTTTCTAGCTGATTGCAAGCACAAATTTATTCTTTCCAGATGATTTTCCGTACCATATCCAATCGACATATATCGGATGTTGATTTTAGATGTCATGCGTTCACTTACTGTTGCATAATCATTCCCCTATTTTTTCATAACTGTATACAGCACATTTGAGTGATTCTCCAGAAAGCAACAAAATTATTGAAACTTTTTGCTCGAAATCATGTTTCTGACATAAACACTTCTTTCCCATATCTATTTCTTTCCCTTTAATTTTACAATCGATGTAAAATTGTAAAAAATGCAATGCAAACAGTATTAAGATCGTTGATGTAAACATCAGAAAGATATGGGAAAGTAATTGTTCATCCTAGAATCATAGCTACTGGCAAGAAATTCCAATAAATTTGATGCTTTCTTGAGGATCACTCGAATATACTGCATACAGTTATGAGACCAATGTCAGTGAGTGAACTCACGACATCTGTTTGTGTCAGTGAGTGAACTCACCAGTGTCAGTGAGTGAACTCACGACATCTGTTTCATAACTGTATGCAGTATATTCGAGTGATTCTCAAGAAACCAACAAATTTATTAGAATTTCTTACCAGTAGTTATGATTCTAGGATGAACAGTACTTTCCCATATCTTTCTGATGTTTACATCAACGATCTTAAAAGTATCGTTCATCCTAGAATCATAACTACTGGTAAGAAATTCCAATAAATTTGTTGCTTTCTTGAGAATCACTCGAATATGCTGCATACAGTTATGGAACAGATGTCGTGAGTTCACTCACTGTTGCATCATCACTGCTCTATTTCGTAACTCTATACAACACATTAGAGTAATACTTCGAAAAACAGCGAATTCACTGAAACCTCTTGTCAGTAATCGTGTCCTTTTCGCATACTCTTTTGAAGCTCACGACAGCGATTTGATTACTGTGTAATGAATTTTTTGAACATCTTATATCAATTGTTCCTTGTTGGGTCGGTGTATATTGACGTTTTTGTGATTATTGTGTTCGTATGCGAGTTCCTAAGTCTATACCAGTGATTTTGCGAAAGTTTATCGATTTTCTAAGATAGTTTCTGTGATATCACAGCTATGCCTTTCAATCCAAACTATGATTTCGCATCTGATGGTCTCTTAATAAGAACAACATTTGCGAAACCGTAGACAATTGTTCATGTATATGCACACATACATAAAGTATGTACGTCTATACACATTAATATTAGCTTTTGAAAATATTATTAAATCGTTAAAGTTACTTTTCATTGAATCATTGAAGTTAGTTAATTCTTTTCTACATAGAAAGGGGCGATTAAAATATGTTAATAAAATAGGCAAACAAAACACCCGATCAAAGGATAGTCTCAACAGATCGCAGTATACAAACACTGCTCTACTGGATACAACACCTTGACCAGTATACATGTCGTAAACATGTGATTTTGCGCCCCGACATTGAACCAGAGTGATCTGGCTTTGACAACCAGCAGGGATTATCCATACCGGCAAGGTCATTTACTAGGGCATAAGCTCTCATGTTGCCACGAGATAGAGTTGCCTCCCGACACCGGGAAACAAAGTTATCGCTGCCTTGACTAGGTGGGATTCTGACTTAGAGGCGTTCAGTCATAATCCCCCAGATGTTAGCTTCGGACCATTGACCGATCGGTCAAGTCCATGAACCAAATGTCTGAACCTGCTGTTCCTCTCGTACTAAGCAGGATTACTATCGCAACAATAAGTCAACAGTAGGGTAAAACTAACCTGTCTCACGACGGTCTAAACCCAGCTCACGTTCCCTATTAGTGGGTGAACAATCCAACGCTTGGCGAATTCTGCTTCGCAATGATAGGAAGAGCCGACATCGAAGGATCAAAAAGCAACGTCGCTATGGACGCTTGGCTGCCACAAGCCAGTTATCCCTGTGGTAACTTTTCTGACACCTCTTACCAGAAACTATCTGGATTAAAAGGATCGATAGGCCACGCTTTCGCGGTCTGTACTCGTACTGAAAGTCAAGATCAAGCGAGCTTTTGCCCTTTTGCTCTACGAGAGGTTTCCGTCCTCTCTGAGCTAGCCTTAGGACACCTGCGTTACAGTTTGACAGATGTACCGCCCCAGTCAAACTCCCCGCCTGACACTGTCTTCGGCGAGAGTCGCAAGGCCACCAGGTGGCTTTGCTTAAGACAAAGAAAAAAGAGCCGGAGCTCAATCCTCTTCTCACCGAATAAGTAAAGAATCGATGAAAGTGGTGGTATTTCATTGGCGACCGAGATCTCCCACCTATGCTACACCTCTCATGACTCTTCACAATGTCAAACTAGAGTCAAGCTCAACAGGGTCTTCTTTCCCCGCTATTTTTGCCAAGCCCGTTCCCTTGGCTGTGGTTTCGCTAGATAGTAGTTAGGGACAGTGGGAATCTCGTTAATCCATTCATGCGCGTCAGTAGTTAGCTGACGAGGCATTTGGCTACCTTAAGAGAGTCATAGTTACTCCCGCCGTTTACCCGCGCTTACTCGAATTACTACGATTTAACATTCAGAGCACTGGGCAGAAATCAGAGACAGTAAACGTCCGCAAGGACCATCTGTCTCCTCTGTTTTAATTAGACAGTCGGATTCCCCGAGTCCGTACCAGTTCCAGTTCGACCGTTTTGATGGTCGGTCAGGATACTAAGCCCGAAGACAAAGCACACACCTGAAAACGTCCACAAGGCAGTCTTGTCACTAGTCCAGCATCAGCGTGAGCATCAGCCAGCCACGGACGAAACCGCACAAGCATCAGTTAACAGGCCAACCGACCCGGTCACTGGAGCCAATCCTTTTCCCGAAGTTACGGATCTAATTTGCCGACTTCCCTTACCTACATTATTCTATCGACTAGAGGCTGTTCACCTTGGAGACCTGATGCGGATATCGGTACGATGTAGCACAGATTAATAGCCTTCCCTGGTTTTTCAAGGGCCGTCCAGAGAACACGAGACATCACAGAAACCGCGATGCTTTACGGAAACAACGTCCCTATCTACGGCTGAACCGATTCCAGGGAGTCCGTTCCTTAACTAGAGAAGAGAACTCTAGCTCGGTCTCTGAGCGACGTAACCAAGTTCGAATGCGTTACCGCGCAAGTGACTCAACGAGCCACAATCTCTGTGTCTACGTTAGGGAATATTAACCCTATTCCCTTTTGATATCCGAGAGAAAAGAGACTTTTCCCTCTCGATGATACAAGGCATAAGCCAGTATCTTAGGATCGACTGACCCACATTCAACTACTGTTCACGTGGAACCCTTCTCCACTTCAGTCTTCAAGGATCGAACTTAAATATTTGCTACTACCACCGAGATCTGCACTGACGGAAGCTCCAGCTGGGCCTACGCCCAAAGCCTTCGACGCAACCGCCACGACCCTCCTACTCGTTGCGGCCAGGCGTTAGACAACGCACAAGCCAGCAACGGCTGGGTATAGGTCTCTCGCTCAAGCGCCATCCATTTTCAGGGCTAGTTGATTCGGCAGGTGAGTTGTTACACACTCCTTAGCGGGTACCGACTTCCATGGCCACCGTCCTGCTGTCTATATCAACCAACGCCTTTTATGGGGTCTCATGAGCGAAAAGTTAGGCACCTTAACCCAACGTTTGGTTCATCCCACAGCGCCAGTTCTGCTTACCAAAAATGGCCCACTTGGAGCTCGCGTTCGTGTCAACAGTTCAACAAAGAAACCGAGACAACATACCCATTGAAAGTTTGAGAATAGGTTGAGGTCGTTTCGACCCCAAGTCCTCTAATCATTCGCTTTACCGGATATAACCGCAATGAACTCCAGCTATCCTGGGGGAAACTTCGGAGGGAACCAGCTACTAGATGGTTCGATTAGTCTTTCGCCCCTATACCCAAGTCTATCGATCGATTTGCACGTCAGAACCGATACGGACTTCCACCAGAGTTTCCTCTGACTTCGTCCTGCTCAGGCATAGTTCACCATCTTTCGGGTCGCAACCTGTACGCTCTACCGCTGCCCATCTGCATGCAGACAAGACAGGGCCATGGTGCGCTACTTCGAAAAGTAGATCCCATGTCAGCCGGTTAACCGACCTTTACTTTCATTACGCCTTGGGGTTTTACCACCCTTTGACTCGCGTACAAGTTACACTCCTCGGTCCGTGTTTCAAGACGGGTCGGAGAGGTGGTCGACTTTCACACTGACACCCTGCATGCAGGATAAAACACTAGCCATGACAAACCTAACCGTAGGCAAGACACCACCGAAGTGGGCAACGCAAACGGGTCAGAACGCACAGCCAGTGCTGTCAGCGCAGCCGTAGGCAACATACATCACCTGCAGCCACAATTAAGCGACCTTAGGAAACTTAGTTACCCGGCTACGTCAACTCTCTCCGGTTCCACTCCAGCGATTTCACGTTCTCTTGAACTCTCTCTTCAAAGTTCTTTGCAACTTTCCTTCACAGTACTTGTTTGCTATCGAATTCGCGTCTATATTTAGCCTTAGATGAAGTTTATCACCCACTTTAGGCTGCACTTTCAAGCAACCCGACTCTAAGGTATAATCGTACAATTTGCTCCACTGTCCGCACAGGTCTCGCACCCTCTCAGGAATGTGGCCCCTATCAAAGGGACTTTGGACATGCAGCACAAATTGAAAATCACACCTATACGCTACATTTCTTAACGGTGTAACACCGAAAGATTCAGCGCTGGGCTTCTCCCCGTTCACTCGCCGTTACTAAGGGAATCCTTGTTAGTTTCTTTTCCTCCGCTAAGTGATATGCTTAAGTTCAGCGGGTAATCACGCCTGAGTTCAGGTTGCAATACAAATGATAATTGAACATTATTGTTATACATGTCCCTGTTTAAATCAATCTCAAATTCACTGAGTACATTCAAACAGTAACAACACGTTCACATCATACAGGAACATTAATGTCATTACAACATTAACATCATGTTGCATGTATTATTCTTGAACTGAAATGGGAATCATCACAATATTTGACAATGACCATTCGACAAACAGTGTTAGAGTTAGCCACACTGTAGAAATTCATTAACAACCCTGAACCAGACGTGCCGAAGGGAAAACCCAACGGCGCTATGCGTTCAAAATTTCACCACTCTAAGCGTCTGCAATTCGTGGTAAATAACGCAGCTAGCTGCGTTTTTCATCGATACGCGAATCGACCGATCCATCGCTGAAGCTAGTCTTCATTTGTGGCACATAAATATGCACACGTTTCTGCAAACTTTAAATATTGAAAGTTGTGCTTCATAATGGCGTCTAGGCGAGATCATTAAGGTTTCCTGTGAACCAGGTACCGTACATACAACAAGGAAATGTTGCGTACTCAACCACCACTATAAAACGATGAGGCGGTATTATTGCAATACTCATTAAGTCTCAAGCTCAACCATCATAGATGGGAACTTCGCATGAACAATCACAGGCGCCACTCACGAACGACTCATGTCATACATAGACACCCCATATACAGAGCTCTAACGGGGGTGATACTCCCAACCTTTACGACAAAGTCGTAAAATTCTAGCTGTTGGTTTCTCGTGATCAAAGGAACCATGTGTTGGTTTCGACGATGATCCATCTGCAGGTTCACCTACAGATACCTTGTTACGACTTTTACCCGGTTCAAGCCATTGCGATTGAACTGTTTCCCGCCATACCGCGACCCGAAGGCCTCGGCATACAGCAGTCCGCAGTCCTCTCGAGACAGCTCAGTCCCGGACAGCGACGGGCGGTGTGTACAAATGGCAGGGACGTAATCAGCGTGAGCTGATGACTCACACTTACTAGGAATTCCTCGTTCAAGGGAAATAATTACAATTCCCTATCCCGGTCACGGAAGAGTTTCAACGGTTTACCAATGCCTTTCGGCAATGGATAGGCCAGCTGATTCTTCCATTGTAGCGCGCGTGCAGCCCCGGACATCTAAGGGCATCACAGACCTGTTATCGCTCAATCTCGTGCGGCTAAACACCGCTTATCCCTCTAAGAAGTAGACTGGACTTAAAAATCCAGCCACTATTTAGCAGGCTAGAGTCTCGCTCGTTATCGGAATAAACCAGACAAATCGCTCCACCAACTAAGAACGGCCATGCACCACCAACCACCAAATCGAGAAAGAGCTTTCAATCTGTCAATCCTTACGGTGTCCGGGCCGGGTGAGTTTTCCCGTGTTGAGTCAAATTAAGCCGCAGGCTCCACTCCTGGTGGTGCCATTCCGTCAATTTCTTTAAGTTTCAGCTTTGCAACCATACTACCCCAGGAACCGAAAGACTTTCGTTTCCGGGAAGCTCCTCGACAAGGCAACAATACCCCATCGGATCGCTAGATGGCATAGTTTACGGTCAGAACTAGGGCGGTATCTAATCGCCTTCGAACCTCTGACTTTCGTTCTTGATTAATGAAGACATTCTTGGCAAATGCTTTCGCTTTAGGGCGTCCCCCTGCGGTCCACGAATTTCACCTCTCGCGCAGGGATACGAATGCCCCCGAATTGTCCCTCTTAACCATTATTTCAGTTCCTGAACCAATAAATAGAACCGAAGTCCTCTTTTATTATTCCATGATCGACCATTCAAGCAAACGCTTGTTCTGAGCACTCTAATTTATTCAAAGTAAACTCGCTAGCCACTAAAGAAGCCGAAACCTCAATAGAAAACCAGCAAATAGTTACAACAGCGATTAACGCCAAAGGCGAACCACTGCATGTAACTCAGATCCAACTACGAGCTTTTTAACCGCAGCAATGACGATTTACACTAGTGGAGCTGGAATTACCGCGGCTGCTGGCACCAGACTTGCCCTCCACTTGATCCTCGAAAAAAGGTTTATGATCAACTCATTGAAATGACCGTTCCATAGGAATGGTCTTTTTATTTTTAGTCACTATCTCATCTCTTCAAGATTGGATAAGTTTCGCGCCTGCTGCCTTCCTTGGATGTGGTAGCCGTTTCTAAGGCTCCCTCTCCGGAGTCGAACCCTTATTCTCCGTTACCCGTAATAACCATGGTAGACTAATAGACTACCATCAGGTTGATAGGGCAGACACTTTTTCGGAATATCGGCGGACAAGCCGCCGATATGCTGCGTTATTCAGAGTCAGCAAACAGCACCCGAAGGTGATTGATTTGCTCTAATAATTGCACCCTTTCGAAAGTCAGGGTTTATTTACATGTATTAGCTCCAGAATTACCGCAGTTATCCAATAGGACGTTCCGAATAAATGACATCTGCTCTAATGAGCCGTTCGCAGTTTCTCTTTTAGATGAACTCCACATGCATGGCTTAATCTTTAAACTGAGTATATAGCGCTGACAGAATCAATCAGGTACTTAAACGACGTGGGTGGTCCCGATAACGATTGTTTTCGCGGTAGGTGGCCGAGAAATTTAGCAATCGTCGTGGGTGGTCTATTCGCCACGTTTACATTTTCGCAAAACTCCAACAGTAAAATTACTGGTGAAAACAGATCAACACATAACGACACCCATTGTGAAATTGTGAAATGTTGGGAACACAGAAAAATTTTCGCCGAAAACGAAAAAGTTTCATCCCACCCTCACGAAAACACCGGCGACCATAAATAAGAGCGCTCCGTGAGTGAGTGGAATAACCTACATGGTGATCATGCAACGATTCTTATGAAATCACTACTTCGCGGTAATATTCAGGAATTCTGCAAAATGATTGCGGAATCGCTGTGAAATTTTGATAGTTGTCAAGTTCACAATGTAATTACGAAATCCTAAGAAATTTAAGCATATATGTAAATGTTCATATGCTTTCGTACTTTTATGAAGTCTATCACAAATTCTTAATAAATTTTAGAGTTTATAAAAAAAAGCTGATATAAATTGGCAGACAATGGATATTTATGAAGTCATAACATTTCTTTCCGCTACAAATCAGAGGCATCCAAGCATTTGTGTGCGTACTTGGCCTTTATAGTTAATTAACGGTCTGAATTTGGGTTATTCAATACTTTCATTATGATTTATTCACAATAATAATAGATTTTGGAGCCATGTTTGCAAAATTGCTAAGAAATTGGGAAATTTCCATATGTATGCATGGTAATGTGCAGTGCTATTTCCACAATGTCTTTCTAGCTGATTGCAAGCACAAATTTATTCTTTCCAGATGATTTTCCGTACCATATCCAATCGACATATATCGGATGTTGATTTTAGATGTCATGCGTTCACTTACTGTTGCATAATCATTCCCCTATTTTTTCATAACTGTATACAGCACATTTGAGTGATTCTCCAGAAAGCAACAAAATTATTGAAACTTTTTGCTCGAAATCAT
>CAXBUJ010000032.1:0-2500 GCA_963978905.1 Trichostrongylus colubriformis | reverse complement strand
GCTGAAGCTAGTCTTCATTTGTGGCACATAAATATGCACACGTTTCTGCAAACTTTAAATATTGAAAGTTGTGCTTCATAATGGCGTCTAGGCGAGATCATTAAGGTTTCCTGTGAACCAGGTACCGTACATACAACAAGGAAATGTTGCGTACTCAACCACCACTATAAAACGATGAGGCGGTATTATTGCAATACTCATTAAGTCTCAAGCTCAACCATCATAGATGGGAACTTCGCATGAACAATCACAGGCGCCACTCACGAACGACTCATGTCATACATAGACACCCCATATACAGAGCTCTAACGGGGGTGATACTCCCAACCTTTACGACAAAGTCGTAAAATTCTAGCTGTTGGTTTCTCGTGATCAAAGGAACCATGTGTTGGTTTCGACGATGATCCATCTGCAGGTTCACCTACAGATACCTTGTTACGACTTTTACCCGGTTCAAGCCATTGCGATTGAACTGTTTCCCGCCATACCGCGACCCGAAGGCCTCGGCATACAGCAGTCCGCAGTCCTCTCGAGACAGCTCAGTCCCGGACAGCGACGGGCGGTGTGTACAAATGGCAGGGACGTAATCAGCGTGAGCTGATGACTCACACTTACTAGGAATTCCTCGTTCAAGGGAAATAATTACAATTCCCTATCCCGGTCACGGAAGAGTTTCAACGGTTTACCAATGCCTTTCGGCAATGGATAGGCCAGCTGATTCTTCCATTGTAGCGCGCGTGCAGCCCCGGACATCTAAGGGCATCACAGACCTGTTATCGCTCAATCTCGTGCGGCTAAACACCGCTTATCCCTCTAAGAAGTAGACTGGACTTAAAAATCCAGCCACTATTTAGCAGGCTAGAGTCTCGCTCGTTATCGGAATAAACCAGACAAATCGCTCCACCAACTAAGAACGGCCATGCACCACCAACCACCAAATCGAGAAAGAGCTTTCAATCTGTCAATCCTTACGGTGTCCGGGCCGGGTGAGTTTTCCCGTGTTGAGTCAAATTAAGCCGCAGGCTCCACTCCTGGTGGTGCCATTCCGTCAATTTCTTTAAGTTTCAGCTTTGCAACCATACTACCCCAGGAACCGAAAGACTTTCGTTTCCGGGAAGCTCCTCGACAAGGCAACAATACCCCATCGGATCGCTAGATGGCATAGTTTACGGTCAGAACTAGGGCGGTATCTAATCGCCTTCGAACCTCTGACTTTCGTTCTTGATTAATGAAGACATTCTTGGCAAATGCTTTCGCTTTAGGGCGTCCCCCTGCGGTCCACGAATTTCACCTCTCGCGCAGGGATACGAATGCCCCCGAATTGTCCCTCTTAACCATTATTTCAGTTCCTGAACCAATAAATAGAACCGAAGTCCTCTTTTATTATTCCATGATCGACCATTCAAGCAAACGCTTGTTCTGAGCACTCTAATTTATTCAAAGTAAACTCGCTAGCCACTAAAGAAGCCGAAACCTCAATAGAAAACCAGCAAATAGTTACAACAGCGATTAACGCCAAAGGCGAACCACTGCATGTAACTCGGATCCAACTACGAGCTTTTTAACCGCAGCAATGACGATTTACACTAGTGGAGCTGGAATTACCGCGGCTGCTGGCACCAGACTTGCCCTCCACTTGATCCTCGAAAAAAGGTTTATGATCAACTCATTGAAATGACCGTTCCATAGGAATGGTCTTTTTATTTTTAGTCACTATCTCATCTCTTCAAGATTGGATAAGTTTCGCGCCTGCTGCCTTCCTTGGATGTGGTAGCCGTTTCTAAGGCTCCCTCTCCGGAGTCGAACCCTTATTCTCCGTTACCCGTAATAACCATGGTAGACTAATAGACTACCATCAGGTTGATAGGGCAGACACTTTTTCGGAATATCGGCGGACAAGCCGCCGATATGCTGCGTTATTCAGAGTCAGCAAACAGCACCCGAAGGTGATTGATTTGCTCTAATAATTGCACCCTTTCGAAAGTCAGGGTTTATTTACATGTATTAGCTCCAGAATTACCGCAGTTATCCAATAGGACGTTCCGAATAAATGACATCTGCTCTAATGAGCCGTTCGCAGTTTCTCTTTTAGATGAACTCCACATGCATGGCTTAATCTTTAAACTGAGCATATAGCGCTGACAGAATCAATCAGGTACTTAAACGACGTGGGTGGTCCCGATAACGATTGTTTTCGCGGTAGGTGGCCGAGAAATTTAGCAATCGTCGTGGGTGGTCTATTCGCCACGTTTACATTTTCGCAAAACTCCAACAGTAAAATTACTGGTGAAAACAGATCAACACATAACGACACCCATTGTGAAATTGTGAAATGTTGGGAACACAGAAAAATTTTCGCCGAAAACGAAAAAGTTTCATCCCACCCTCACGAAAACACCGGCGACCATAAATAAGAGCGCTCCGTGAGTGAGTGGAATAACCTACATGGTGATCATGCAACGATTCTTATGAAATCACTACTTCGCGGTAATATTCAGGA
>CAXBUJ010000031.1:0-15381 GCA_963978905.1 Trichostrongylus colubriformis | reverse complement strand
TGTATGTGTGCATATACATGAACAATTGTCTACGGTTTCGCAAATGTTGTTCTTATTAAGAGACCATCAGATGCGAAATCATAGTTTGGATTGAAAGGCATAGCTGTGATATCACAGAAACTATCTTAGAAAATCGATAAACTTTCGCAAAATCACTGGTATAGACTTAGGAACTCGCATACGAACACAATAATCACAAAAACGTCAATATACACCGACCCAACAAGGAACAATTGATATAAGATGTTCAAAAAATTCATTACACAGTAATCAAATCGCTGTCGTGAGCTTCAAAAGAGTATGCGAAAAGGACACGATTACTGACAAGAGGTTTTCAGTGAATTCGCTGTTTTTCGAAGTATTACTCTAATGTGTTGTATAGAGTTACGAAATAGAGCAGTGATGATGCAACAGTGAGTGAACTCACGACATCTGTTCCATAACTGTATGCAGCATATTCGAGTGATTCTCAAGAAAGCAACAAATTTATTGGAATTTCTTACCAGTAGTTATGATTCTAGGATGAACGATACTTTTAAGATCGTTGATGTAAACATCAGAAAGATATGGGAAAGTACTGTTCATCCTAGAATCATAACTACTGGTAAGAAATTCTAATAAATTTGTTGGTTTCTTGAGAATCACTCGAATATACTGCATACAGTTATGAAACAGATGTCGTGAGTTCACTCACTGACACTGGTGAGTTCACTCACTGACACAAACAGATGTCGTGAGTTCACTCACTGACATTGGTCTCATAACTGTATGCAGTATATTCGAGTGATCCTCAAGAAAGCATCAAATTTATTGGAATTTCTTGCCAGTAGCTATGATTCTAGGATGAACAATTACTTTCCCATATCTTTCTGATGTTTACATCAACGATCTTAATACTGTTTGCATTGCATTTTTTACAATTTTACATCGATTGTAAAATTAAAGGGAAAGAAATAGATATGGGAAAGAAGTGTTTATGTCAGAAACATGATTTCGAGCAAAAAGTTTCAATAATTTTGTTGCTTTCTGGAGAATCACTCAAATGTGCTGTATACAGTTATGAAAAAATAGGGGAATGATTATGCAACAGTAAGTGAACGCATGACATCTAAAATCAACATCCGATATATGTCGATTGGATATGGTACGGAAAATCATCTGGAAAGAATAAATTTGTGCTTGCAATCAGCTAGAAAGACATTGTGGAAATAGCACTGCACATTACCATGCATACATATGGAAATTTCCCAATTTCTTAGCAATTTTGCAAACATGGCTCCAAAATCTATTATTATTGTGAATAAATCATAATGAAAGTATTGAATAACCCAAATTCAGACCGTTAATTAACTATAAAGGCCAAGTACGCACACAAATGCTTGGATGCCTCTGATTTGTAGCGGAAAGAAATGTTATGACTTCATAAATATCCATTGTCTGCCAATTTATATCAGCTTTTTTTTATAAACTCTAAAATTTATTAAGAATTTGTGATAGACTTCATAAAAGTACGAAAGCATATGAACATTTACATATATGCTTAAATTTCTTAGGATTTCGTAATTACATTGTGAACTTGACAACTATCAAAATTTCACAGCGATTCCGCAATCATTTTGCAGAATTCCTGAATATTACCGCGAAGTAGTGATTTCATAAGAATCGTTGCATGATCACCATGTAGGTTATTCCACTCACTCACGGAGCGCTCTTATTTATGGTCGCCGGTGTTTTCGTGAGGGTGGGATGAAACTTTTTCGTTTTCGGCGAAAATTTTTCTGTGTTCCCAACATTTCACAATTTCACAATGGGTGTCGTTATGTGTTGATCTGTTTTCACCAGTAATTTTACTGTTGGAGTTTTGCGAAAATGTAAACGTGGCGAATAGACCACCCACGACGATTGCTAAATTTCTCGGCCACCTACCGCGAAAACAATCGTTATCGGGACCACCCACGTCGTTTAAGTACCTGATTGATTCTGTCAGCGCTATATGCTCAGTTTAAAGATTAAGCCATGCATGTGGAGTTCATCTAAAAGAGAAACTGCGAACGGCTCATTAGAGCAGATGTCATTTATTCGGAACGTCCTATTGGATAACTGCGGTAATTCTGGAGCTAATACATGTAAATAAACCCTGACTTTCGAAAGGGTGCAATTATTAGAGCAAATCAATCACCTTCGGGTGCTGTTTGCTGACTCTGAATAACGCAGCATATCGGCGGCTTGTCCGCCGATATTCCGAAAAAGTGTCTGCCCTATCAACCTGATGGTAGTCTATTAGTCTACCACGGTTATTACGGGTAACGGAGAATAAGGGTTCGACTCCGGAGAGGGAGCCTTAGAAACGGCTACCACATCCAAGGAAGGCAGCAGGCGCGAAACTTATCCAATCTTGAAGAGATGAGATAGTGACTAAAAATAAAAAGACCATTCCTATGGAACGGTCATTTCAATGAGTTGATCATAAACCTTTTTTCGAGGATCAAGTGGAGGGCAAGTCTGGTGCCAGCAGCCGCGGTAATTCCAGCTCCACTAGTGTAAATCGTCATTGCTGCGGTTAAAAAGCTCGTAGTTGGATCTGAGTTACATGCAGTGGTTCGCCTTTGGCGTTAATCGCTGTTGTAACTATTTGCTGGTTTTCTATTGAGGTTTCGGCTTCTTTAGTGGCTAGCGAGTTTACTTTGAATAAATTAGAGTGCTCAGAACAAGCGTTTGCTTGAATGGTCGATCATGGAATAATAAAAGAGGACTTCGGTTCTATTTATTGGTTCAGGAACTGAAATAATGGTTAAGAGGGACAATTCGGGGGCATTCGTATCCCTGCGCGAGAGGTGAAATTCGTGGACCGCAGGGGGACGCCCTAAAGCGAAAGCATTTGCCAAGAATGTCTTCATTAATCAAGAACGAAAGTCAGAGGTTCGAAGGCGATTAGATACCGCCCTAGTTCTGACCGTAAACTATGCCATCTAGCGATCCGATGGGGTATTGTTGCCTTGTCGAGGAGCTTCCCGGAAACGAAAGTCTTTCGGTTCCTGGGGTAGTATGGTTGCAAAGCTGAAACTTAAAGAAATTGACGGAATGGCACCACCAGGAGTGGAGCCTGCGGCTTAATTTGACTCAACACGGGAAAACTCACCCGGCCCGGACACCGTAAGGATTGACAGATTGAAAGCTCTTTCTCGATTTGGTGGTTGGTGGTGCATGGCCGTTCTTAGTTGGTGGAGCGATTTGTCTGGTTTATTCCGATAACGAGCGAGACTCTAGCCTGCTAAATAGTGGCTGGATTTTTAAGTCCAGTCTACTTCTTAGAGGGATAAGCGGTGTTTAGCCGCACGAGATTGAGCGATAACAGGTCTGTGATGCCCTTAGATGTCCGGGGCTGCACGCGCGCTACAATGGAAGAATCAGCTGGCCTATCCATTGCCGAAAGGCATTGGTAAACCGTTGAAACTCTTCCGTGACCGGGATAGGGAATTGTAATTATTTCCCTTGAACGAGGAATTCCTAGTAAGTGTGAGTCATCAGCTCACGCTGATTACGTCCCTGCCATTTGTACACACCGCCCGTCGCTGTCCGGGACTGAGCTGTCTCGAGAGGACTGCGGACTGCTGTATGCCGAGGCCTTCGGGTCGCGGTATGGCGGGAAACAGTTCAATCGCAATGGCTTGAACCGGGTAAAAGTCGTAACAAGGTATCTGTAGGTGAACCTGCAGATGGATCATCGTCGAAACCAACACATGGTTCCTTTGATCACGAGAAACCAACAGCTAGAATTTTACGACTTTGTCGTAAAGGTTGGGAGTATCACCCCCGTTAGAGCTCTGTATATGGGGTGTCTATGTATGACATGAGTCGTTCGTGAGTGGCGCCTGTGATTGTTCATGCGAAGTTCCCATCTATGATGGTTGAGCTTGAGACTTAATGAGTATTGCAATAATACCGCCTCATCGTTTTATAGTGGTGGTTGAGTACGCAACATTTCCTTGTTGTATGTACGGTACCTGGTTCACAGGAAACCTTAATGATCTCGCCTAGACGCCATTATGAAGCACAACTTTCAATATTTAAAGTTTGCAGAAACGTGTGCATATTTATGTGCCACAAATGAAGACTAGCTTCAGCGATGGATCGGTCGATTCGCGTATCGATGAAAAACGCAGCTAGCTGCGTTATTTACCACGAATTGCAGACGCTTAGAGTGGTGAAATTTTGAACGCATAGCGCCGTTGGGTTTTCCCTTCGGCACGTCTGGTTCAGGGTTGTTAATGAATTTCTACAGTGTGGCTAACTCTAACACTGTTTGTCGAATGGTCATTGTCAAATATTGTGATGATTCCCATTTCAGTTCAAGAATAATACATGCAACATGATGTTAATGTTGTAATGACATTAATGTTCCTGTATGATGTGAACGTGTTGTTACTGTTTGAATGTACTCAGTGAATTTGAGATTGATTTAAACAGGGACATGTATAACAATAATGTTCAATTATCATTTGTATTGCAACCTGAACTCAGGCGTGATTACCCGCTGAACTTAAGCATATCACTTAGCGGAGGAAAAGAAACTAACAAGGATTCCCTTAGTAACGGCGAGTGAACGGGGAGAAGCCCAGCGCTGAATCTTTCGGTGTTACACCGTTAAGAAATGTAGCGTATAGGTGTGATTTTCAATTTGTGCTGCATGTCCAAAGTCCCTTTGATAGGGGCCACATTCCTGAGAGGGTGCGAGACCTGTGCGGACAGTGGAGCAAATTGTACGATTATACCTTAGAGTCGGGTTGCTTGAAAGTGCAGCCTAAAGTGGGTGATAAACTTCATCTAAGGCTAAATATAGACGCGAATTCGATAGCAAACAAGTACTGTGAAGGAAAGTTGCAAAGAACTTTGAAGAGAGAGTTCAAGAGAACGTGAAATCGCTGGAGTGGAACCGGAGAGAGTTGACGTAGCCGGGTAACTAAGTTTCCTAAGGTCGCTTAATTGTGGCTGCAGGTGATGTATGTTGCCTACGGCTGCGCTGACAGCACTGGCTGTGCGTTCTGACCCGTTTGCGTTGCCCACTTCGGTGGTGTCTTGCCTACGGTTAGGTTTGTCATGGCTAGTGTTTTATCCTGCATGCAGGGTGTCAGTGTGAAAGTCGACCACCTCTCCGACCCGTCTTGAAACACGGACCGAGGAGTGTAACTTGTACGCGAGTCAAAGGGTGGTAAAACCCCAAGGCGTAATGAAAGTAAAGGTCGGTTAACCGGCTGACATGGGATCTACTTTTCGAAGTAGCGCACCATGGCCCTGTCTTGTCTGCATGCAGATGGGCAGCGGTAGAGCGTACAGGTTGCGACCCGAAAGATGGTGAACTATGCCTGAGCAGGACGAAGTCAGAGGAAACTCTGGTGGAAGTCCGTATCGGTTCTGACGTGCAAATCGATCGATAGACTTGGGTATAGGGGCGAAAGACTAATCGAACCATCTAGTAGCTGGTTCCCTCCGAAGTTTCCCCCAGGATAGCTGGAGTTCATTGCGGTTATATCCGGTAAAGCGAATGATTAGAGGACTTGGGGTCGAAACGACCTCAACCTATTCTCAAACTTTCAATGGGTATGTTGTCTCGGTTTCTTTGTTGAACTGTTGACACGAACGCGAGCTCCAAGTGGGCCATTTTTGGTAAGCAGAACTGGCGCTGTGGGATGAACCAAACGTTGGGTTAAGGTGCCTAACTTTTCGCTCATGAGACCCCATAAAAGGCGTTGGTTGATATAGACAGCAGGACGGTGGCCATGGAAGTCGGTACCCGCTAAGGAGTGTGTAACAACTCACCTGCCGAATCAACTAGCCCTGAAAATGGATGGCGCTTGAGCGAGAGACCTATACCCAGCCGTTGCTGGCTTGTGCGTTGTCTAACGCCTGGCCGCAACGAGTAGGAGGGTCGTGGCGGTTGCGTCGAAGGCTTTGGGCGTAGGCCCAGCTGGAGCTTCCGTCAGTGCAGATCTCGGTGGTAGTAGCAAATATTTAAGTTCGATCCTTGAAGACTGAAGTGGAGAAGGGTTCCACGTGAACAGTAGTTGAATGTGGGTCAGTCGATCCTAAGATACTGGCTTATGCCTTGTATCATCGAGAGGGAAAAGTCTCTTTTCTCTCGGATATCAAAAGGGAATAGGGTTAATATTCCCTAACGTAGACACAGAGATTGTGGCTCGTTGAGTCACTTGCGCGGTAACGCATTCGAACTTGGTTACGTCGCTCAGAGACCGAGCTAGAGTTCTCTTCTCTAGTTAAGGAACGGACTCCCTGGAATCGGTTCAGCCGTAGATAGGGACGTTGTTTCCGTAAAGCATCGCGGTTTCTGTGATGTCTCGTGTTCTCTGGACGGCCCTTGAAAAACCAGGGAAGGCTATTAATCTGTGCTACATCGTACCGATATCCGCATCAGGTCTCCAAGGTGAACAGCCTCTAGTCGATAGAATAATGTAGGTAAGGGAAGTCGGCAAATTAGATCCGTAACTTCGGGAAAAGGATTGGCTCCAGTGACCGGGTCGGTTGGCCTGTTAACTGATGCTTGTGCGGTTTCGTCCGTGGCTGGCTGATGCTCACGCTGATGCTGGACTAGTGACAAGACTGCCTTGTGGACGTTTTCAGGTGTGTGCTTTGTCTTCGGGCTTAGTATCCTGACCGACCATCAAAACGGTCGAACTGGAACTGGTACGGACTCGGGGAATCCGACTGTCTAATTAAAACAGAGGAGACAGATGGTCCTTGCGGACGTTTACTGTCTCTGATTTCTGCCCAGTGCTCTGAATGTTAAATCGTAGTAATTCGAGTAAGCGCGGGTAAACGGCGGGAGTAACTATGACTCTCTTAAGGTAGCCAAATGCCTCGTCAGCTAACTACTGACGCGCATGGGGATTAAGCTGTGCACCTGTACGCGGTATCCCTACTAAGCTACCAAGTAGCGAGCAAAGACACAGCTAGCGCTCATTAAGCGAGGTGATGTGGCGTAGAACGTCTGATGCGGCTCGTACGAGCGCCCGGCGTTCCAGGAGTCCATCTCTGGCTTCGGCCAGACAAAGGACCTCCCAACTGCCCTCTTTAGGGCAACTAAACCTTCCGGAAGCTGGTCCCGCTAGTGATTTAATTGTCACGCAACCAGTGCTAGTTCCTTCCGGTAAGGGCAACTTGTGGTCCACCCACGAGTTGAAAAAGCTTGCGGACCTTGTCGAAAGACATAGGAACGCAAGTGGTCGCATCCAATGGCGAAACCTGGCTCCGGCCTGGGATCGTCTACGAAGCGATAGAGAGCCCCCGAGAACGGTTGCAGCGTTGAAAGGGGCTTACACTAAGCTTGCTCGGAGAACCGAGCAGGTTGGTGCAGAAAGGGTGATGCTGGAAGCTGAACAAGCTGAATCAACCCTTCAGCAAGGCAACATGCAAGAAATGCATGTCCGCCCGGGAGATGGAAGCGCCGACGGCGAGCCCATGGCTGAAGCTGAGCAACCATCTCAAAACTCCCGTGATAGAGACGGGAACGGTAATACTGACCTGAAGTCTGAACTTACAGGCAGATTTCGGAAGTATTACCGCATAGCGATCTCTACGCAAGATCGCCAACCAATAAGGAAGCCAAGGGGAGAAATCCCCAAGAGCTTGCTTAAGGTTGGAAACGAAGTCCTCTCTGAGGAACTTAGGCGAGTCAATTCGAAATCGCTGACTTCCTTGAACGCGGCGGTTTACTCAATAGCGAGAGCTATTAGTGCCAAAGCTATGGAAGAGACCAGCGAACGAATTAGGCCCGTAAAGGAGCAGTTTGAAGAAACTACTCGACTTCGGAGTGTTCTGATCAGCTTCATATCCATATTGGCTGCGGAGCTCCGAAGAAGAAGCACGGCCAGCAAAGACCAGCGTGGATCAGGCCGTCCCAGCCTGAGGTACCTAGAACTTGCTAGGCTGTACAAGGTGTCCAGAACGGTGGAGGTACATCGTCTTCTGATTCGCTTCAGAGACGAACTGAACATCGTTCAGAGAGACATCAAACGCATGGAAGATGCTAAAAAGCGCTTCCAGGAGCGACGAAGGGGTCCCTTCTTCGTTGCCCGAGAGCCTCATCTGCAAGGGGGCAACGTGCCGGTCAACCAGATACGAGAGTACTGGAAGCCCATTGTGGGCGAAACACGACCGTTCACAAAAACAGTGGAACTCGTGACTTGGTCGCGAACCCACAGGCTAAGTAGCGAAACCCGTGTGGATCCTGACCTTCCGGAGAATGACTGGAAAACTTTGTTCTCCAGAATCAAACCCTGGAAGGCGACAGGGCCAGACGGAGTCCAAGGCTTCTGGTGGAAGCATCTACCGGTGGCCAAGGAGCGGCTAAAGGCGTGGTGCATTAAAGTACTGCGTAGGCCCAAAGAAGGAATACCAAGATGGCTCTGCAGAGGCAGAGTTGTCTTGATCCCCAAAGGAAAGACCCAGGCCCCCGGGCCAGGAGATTTCCGGCCTATAGCATGTCTAAATACGTGCTATAAGGTCCTAACCGCCATGATTGCGAACCGGATCTCTGCGAGCGTAGGTGATCGCTTCCCTAGGGAGCAGGTGGCCTTACGGCGTGGAGTATGGGGATGCACTCATGCGCACATACTGGATCAAACAGTATGCAAAGATGCCTTAAAGCATCGTATGGAGCTTCACATGCTTTGGGTGGATATGACTAAGGCATTTGACTCCGTATCACACGGCGCTATCAGATGGATCGTGCGGCAATGGGGCGTGCCGCCGGCCATCATAACATTACTGCAAAAGGTAATGTCGAGACAAAGCGTCAGGTACTATGGCTACCAGGATGGGAAAGCGGTTAGGAGTGTTCCGCTTGAGATCAGAAATGGCCTCATGCAGGGTGACACTCTAAGTCCGCTTCTGTTTTGCCTAGCTATAGCACCCATATCTGGTTGGTTGCGTTCAAATATAAAACCATACAAAACCAGAACTGGCAGCGATGCCAGATCCGAAGGTAGCCTTGAGGTAGGTCATATTTTCTATATGGATGACCTCAAAGTCTACACTACTAACTGGGGAGACTTGGTCAAGGCCAAGGCTGGTATCCAGAAAGTAGCAGACCAGTTGGGATTGAGGATGAACCCGAGCAAATGCGCGGTGAAGTCGATCAACCCTTCTGGGAAGGAGCAAGTAGGAGTGGGAGAGATCCCAATACTCGGATCAAGCTCCTTCTATAAGTATCTGGGCGTTGAACAAGGTGCACTCGTTGTTATGAACGAAGTGTGGCCTAGAGTCCGGAGGAATGCCTGGGAAACGGCTGTGCGCATCATGAACAGTAACCTGACAGTACGTCAGAAGGTTGCTGGATACAATCAGACAGTTGTTCCCAAGCTAAAGTATGCGATTTCCTGTGTGATCTTTGGGATGGGACGGTTGTGCTCATTGCGAAAGGAAGCACGGGAATTTGACATACGCGTGAGGAAACTGTTAGTAGAATCTCGCATGAGATTCGGACACAGTTGCCAAGCGAGACTTTATGTCAACAAAGAGGAAGGTGGACTTGGGCTAAAATCTGTAGAAGAGGAAATTGAGCACACGATTACTTATTCGTGGTGCTACATGGCCTCGAATACAGATTTCCTCGTCCCCTACCAGCTGGCCGAGAGCCTGCGAGCCAGCCATAAAAGGTCACTAACCTCGGATTTCCAATCCGTTCTAACATCTAACGGATTAGAGGGAAAAGTGACCAGGACGTTATTAACGTTCATAGAAGTCGAAGGACGCAGTTATAGCTCCGCGACTGAAGCGGCACGAGCCATATCCTCTCTTATCCGCCAGAGATGGGCTAACACCTATCTCCAAGAGTGGAAGAAGAGAAGTGTGGCAAGTAGAGTGCTGGAGGATCCAGAGAACCGCTTCCAGATCTGTCCAAAAGATTCATTCCTTTGGTCTAGTAAAGGATGGGTTTCCTCTGAGGTTCTCAGAAATGTGTGGGCCGTTCAAGAAGGCTCACTGCTCACAAGAGCTAGTGCCCCTAAGCGTACCGGTCAGGCTCCCGTTACTTGCCGAATGGGGTGCCCAATGAGAGAAACAGCTGAACACATAGTGTCTTGCTGTAATCATTGGCGAACCAACATCATGGTCGAAAGACATGATGATGTGGCTAGGGTGATATATTATTCACTCAAGAAAAAGTATGGGTTGAAATCCACTGTATCAAACACCCATGAACCTCATGTACTTGAGGGACCTGGAGTGGAAATACATTGGAACAACCCTGTGCGAACAAGCGAAAGCTTGAAGCATAACCGTCCCGACATACTAGTATGGGATAGACAGGAGAAACGAATTTGGATCATTGAGATTTCGGTCTCATGGTACACAAGAATTTCCTGCCAAGAACAGAGGAAATTCTTCAAGTATGGTGTTAACAGCACCTTACCTGAAGAAACGGACCTGGAGGATTTCCGACCAGGCCCTAGCCTCAAGGCGGTCCTGCAAAAGGATCGGCAAAGTAGGGTGGATGTAGTCCCCATTGTACTTGGTACAAATGGAGAATGCACTCCTTCCCTTAGACGATATGTCCAAAGCCTAAGACTGCCGGACAGAACCAGTTACATAGTTGAAAAACTGGCAAGGAACGCAGTCTTGGGAACTAACAGGCTGGTGAAATGTCACTTAGCCAATAACGAAACATAGGCGATAGAGGCCTATGGTTGGTGAAAGCGTGGCATTGCGAACCACGGCGAGGGAAGATGGATCTTCTCTCGATATATTGGTCTGGTAAGACCATATATGAGAGTAAAACCTCAGAAACATGGCAGACTCCAAGTTGCCATAAGTCCCGTAACGACCTAAAGAGTCTAGGGCAAAACGGTAACTGTCCAACAGTGGCTTGTTCACTGTGGACGCGAAGGAGGAACCCATGTTGAAGAGGAGCGGGGGGAGAACCCCGTATTAACACGCCATCATGATTCTCTGAATCATACAGATGGTAGATCATGAGGGAGTGTCGAGCGAGGCTCCGTTCCACAACACAGCTGAGGCACACATGTGGTGCACTCCAAGGCTGGCTTGTTCAACCTTGGAGATCTGTGGTCTGTGGATGCATTCCCTCAAGATGGCACAGAGTAGCCAGCTGGATTCAGCAATAGTTCACCGCATGGTGAAACGTGAAGTAAGCTTAAGAGCTTGCTGACGGGTGATTAAAACTCGAAATACAGGGACTCGAAAGAGATCTCTAGAGAGAGTCATTATGACTCTCTGGGGACAACCAGGCACACTTGAGAAATTCTAAATAGAATCCAAGTGTTATCCAATAAAGAAAATGCCTGCTCCCCCGCATAACAGAAAGGGTCGATAGGGATAGCCATAGTGGCTCCCGTGCTCAGAGGCAGTGTACCCACTACTGATGAGCGGCCCATTTCCTGTGGTGCGATAGGGGAACGATGGGTGTACACCTCCCCGTGGTGTTCCTGGGCAACGTCGTAGTTACTACGACGGCTAAGTACACCTAACCTTGAATGGTAACATTCATTGCCAACCATGCATGTAACCATGCATAGGATTGGTAAGGGCAACAATGCTTAGCTTGCTAATGAGTGCCCTAAAGTACCTTGGAGGAAACTCCATTGCTTGCTGTGCAAGAACACGCAATAGTGTATCTGCATAAGTTAAGGATAGTGAGACATGCGAAAGATGGTAATCTTAGCAACTCAGGGCTTCCTAGTGAAGATCGAACGAATGGATGTGAAAATCCATGGATTGCCTTCTGGCAAGGAAAAAGCTACGAGCTGTTCGTTGAACAGTCGCAGTGGCTTCGTTCATATGCATGTTAACATGCAATGATAAGTGAAGGAAAATTGACGCGATTGATTGTGTCAACCCTATATGCAAATATGTATGGTTAAGCCATGCGTGTAGGGTAGATCCTTGGAGAAGTGACAGTCTAGCAGCCGCTGTCATCGTACACACTGAGCTCTTGCAAGGCGAAGTGCGTACGCAAAGAATTCAGCGATTCTGTTGTCAGAATGAAACACTGAATAGTCGTGAATTTTGCGATAAAGTTTAGTTATAGTTATAACTAATGAGCACCTTTAGATAATGTCTGGTGCTAAAAAGACTGAAGGCGAAGCCGGAGAGTCACGATTCATCGAGGTCGATATCGTGGCGTTTATGAATTGTATTCGCCCAAGGTTGGTGTCTAATTTCAATAATTAACACTAAAACTAAACTATCTGTTTAGGGGGCCGAAATTTTCGGTAAATAAGAAACGTCTGTTGAACCTTGTGGACACCGCGGTGTCCAAGGAACAGGCCAAGAGCGAACAGCTCAAAAAGGAGAATAAGCAACTCCGGGAGCAGATCCGAAAATTGAAGAAAACAATCGACGAGTCTGCTCCAGAAAAGCAAGGTCCCAGTAAGTCGCCCAGAGCGGAAAATAGCGGAACTGAAGAGGTTCCCAAAAAGAAGAGGAAGTCGGACCAAGCTCCGAGCACGTCTTCAAAATAGGAATGATAGCTGTTGGATCTGTTAATTGTAAATTTTTGTAATTATGTAATATTGTGTGGTTTTGAAGCTGCTCGTAAACGCGATTTAATAAAGTTTTGTGAAGATTAGTGTGATTTGTTTAGTTGAAGGGGTTTACCCCTGAATACTTGCAAGTTTTCAACTAATGTAACTTATGCTTTTGAATCGCTGGCATCTTTGCGGACGCAAAGAGCGAGAATTTGGGTGTTCTATGACTGCGGTTGCAGAATAACACGGACCAAAGGAGGAGATTGCATTGAAACGCATCTCCTATAGGATAGAATAGAAATCTATCGCTTATTGTTTCGAAAAACAGTATGGAAAAGCCAGAGTTAAACTGGCTGGCTTTCTCGCGAGTGCGAGAAGCAAAAATTGGAGTGTTCTATAACTTCGGTTGCTAGTAACACGGACCAACAGAAGGGGTTGCACGCAAGTGCTTCTCCTTTAGGATGGATTAGAAATCTATCACTTATTGTATTTAAATACAATATGAAAACACAGTAATTAACTGGTGTTCACCACACTTGGAAAGAGTGTAGGTGGAAACACCTCTGAAGAGAGAGTTCACGACAGAGCGGCCTCGAGCTGCATAGAGATAGCTTTGCTATTCTCTGACGTTTAATTGGAGATGTCAGCCCGTACTCGTGATAGTACAGGGATAATGCCTATATGGCCATTTATGCGTGAATCAGTAGGATCGGATCTCTTCTTACTTCGGTAAGTCGAGAGAAACCCGGACAATGCTGGCAAGCCGGAACGGTCCATTGTGGGACGTGGGGGGTGGCGATTCAAAAATACTGACGCGCATGAATGGATTAACGAGATTCCCACTGTCCCTAACTACTATCTAGCGAAACCACAGCCAAGGGAACGGGCTTGGCAAAAATAGCGGGGAAAGAAGACCCTGTTGAGCTTGACTCTAGTTTGACATTGTGAAGAGTCATGAGAGGTGTAGCATAGGTGGGAGATCTCGGTCGCCAATGAAATACCACCACTTTCATCGATTCTTTACTTATTCGGTGAGAAGAGGATTGAGCTCCGGCTCTTTTTTCTTTGTCTTAAGCAAAGCCACCTGGTGGCCTTGCGACTCTCGCCGAAGACAGTGTCAGGCGGGGAGTTTGACTGGGGCGGTACATCTGTCAAACTGTAACGCAGGTGTCCTAAGGCTAGCTCAGAGAGGACGGAAACCTCTCGTAGAGCAAAAGGGCAAAAGCTCGCTTGATCTTGACTTTCAGTACGAGTACAGACCGCGAAAGCGTGGCCTATCGATCCTTTTAATCCAGATAGTTTCTGGTAAGAGGTGTCAGAAAAGTTACCACAGGGATAACTGGCTTGTGGCAGCCAAGCGTCCATAGCGACGTTGCTTTTTGATCCTTCGATGTCGGCTCTTCCTATCATTGCGAAGCAGAATTCGCCAAGCGTTGGATTGTTCACCCACTAATAGGGAACGTGAGCTGGGTTTAGACCGTCGTGAGACAGGTTAGTTTTACCCTACTGTTGACTTATTGTTGCGATAGTAATCCTGCTTAGTACGAGAGGAACAGCAGGTTCAGACATTTGGTTCATGGACTTGACCGATCGGTCAATGGTCCGAAGCTAACATCTGGGGGATTATGACTGAACGCCTCTAAGTCAGAATCCCACCTAGTCAAGGCAGCGATAACTTTGTTTCCCGGTGTCGGGAGGCAACTCTATCTCGTGGCAACATGAGAGCTTATGCCCTAGTAAATGACCTTGCCGGTATGGATAATCCCTGCTGGTTGTCAAAGCCAGATCACTCTGGTTCAATGTCGGGGCGCAAAATCACATGTTTACGACATGTATACTGGTCAAGGTGTTGTATCCAGTAGAGCAGTGTTTGTATACTGCGATCTGTTGAGACTATCCTTTGATCGGGTGTTTTGTTTGCCTATTTTATTAACATATTTTAATCGCCCCTTTCTATGTAGAAAAGAATTAACTAACTTCAATGATTCAATGAAAAGTAACTTTAACGATTTAATAATATTTTCAAAAGCTAATATTAATGTGTATAGACGTACATACTTTATGTATGTGTGCATATACATGAACAATTGTCTACGGTTTCGCAAATGTTGTTCTTATTAAGAGACCATCAGATGCGAAATCATAGTTTGGATTGAAAGGCATAGCTGTGATATCACAGAAACTATCTTAGAAAATCGATAAACTTTCGCAAAATCACTGGTATAGACTTAGGAACTCGCATACGAACACAATAATCACAAAAACGTCAATATACACCGACCCAACAAGGAACAATTGATATAAGATGTTCAAAAAATTCATTACACAGTAATCAAATCGCTGTCGTGAGCTTCAAAAGAGTATGCGAAAAGGACACGATTACTGACAAGAGGTTTCAGTGAATTCGCTGTTTTTCGAAGTATTACTCTAATGTGTTGTATAGAGTTACGAAATAGAGCAGTGATGATGCAACAGTGAGTGAACTCACGACATCTGTTCCATAACTGTATGCAGCATATTCGAGTGATTCTCAAGAAAGCAACAAATTTATTGGAATTTCTTACCAGTAGTTATGATTCTAGGATGAACGATACTTTTAAGATCGTTGATGTAAACATCAGAAAGATATGGGAAAGTACTGTTCATCCTAGAATCATAACTACTGGTAAGAAATTCTAATAAATTTGTTGGTTTCTTGAGAATCACTCGAATATACTGCATACAGTTATGAAACAGATGTCGTGAGTTCACTCACTGACACTGGTGAGTTCACTCACTGACACAAACAGATGTCGTGAGTTCACTCACTGACATTGGTCTCATAACTGTATGCAGTATATTCGAGTGATCCTCAAGAAAGCATCAAATTTATTGGAATTTC